>CAKKOB020000132.1:0-14172 GCA_918844115.2 Phlebotomus perniciosus | reverse complement strand
GAGCTTTTTAATATGTTTTTTTGAGCTTTAGCTTTTTCTTGAGAGAATCTGGAAGATCGCGCCTAGGTTTTGAAAATTTCGAGAGCTTTTACAGATTTTCTTTATGCATTCTTTAAAGATGTTAGTAATACAAAATAAAGTTGATGAGATGAAAGCTCTTTAAAGCTTCCGAAATTTTGGAGAGCTTTCAATTAATATAAAGTTTGAAACTTCTACGCCTTTTTGACTTTTCTGTTTTTTTTTTACATTTTCATCATTTTATTACATTTTTCTCTCAGTGCCAAGAACTTTTAATCAGAGGAACTTTATCAAAATTAAGAAAAGATTTGATGTAACCCCCACTTGACAATTTGCCTGAGTGTATGTTCTTGCATATTTAAGATCCTACTTCTTTTTATTACACAGTGACTCTGTAAATTTTCCCACTTTTCCGCAAATCCCTCTTTTTTGCCCTTCCCCCCTCCACACGACGAAAACACTTTATTTATTCAGTTGAGGAGTGCAAAATGGGAAAAGAATGGAAGCAGACAAGGGGCCAGATTAATAGGGGCAAAAGGAACAGAGAGAGACACACTTTAGCGAAGATATGTTTTTCAAAAGAGAAATAACTCAACGATCATGGTGTAATTTGGAAATTCCTTATCTCTGCGACAGCAATATTCAACTTTCCATCCATTTTCTTATACGCCTCTCATCTTGTGATTTCTCGCGCCTAATGTTTCAGCGGGAAGGTGATATGGCGGCATTGCTGATGGGCACCCAAGGAAGATACACCCGACCAGATAAGGGGATCCTCCATGCGTGCCTAAAGTGAAACTTGTAGTGTCACTGAGAACCTCCTCAATTGCCTCCAATTTCCATTTGCGTGGAATATATATAAAGATGATTTTCTCGCGTTGAGCGAACACAAAAGGCATACAGGGTGGCACAATTTAAATGATATACCTAAATTGTTGGGGTGAGCTATATATATCGATTTTGCGTATCTCGAGGCAACCTCGACTGAGCGATAAAATTTTTCCACATGCCTCCCAAAGAAGGGGGGGGGAGAAGAAAGAAATTCTTCAAATTTTGTATGACTCTCCATCTGAATTATTTTGATGCTTTACCCGCTTCTCAAATATTCTGTCTTTACTCCCATATCTTAACATCTTCACATATTTTCCACCCTTTTGCTTGGTGTTTCACCCCCCTTCAAGGATACATCTCAGTGTTCAACACTTTAGCGATTATCAGTGATAAATTCGTGTCTTTTCCTTTGCCCCCGATTGGTTCCCCGCCATAAAATGAGGGGGAGGCACGCGAGAAAATCGAAAAGGAAAAGCATGAAAGAGTATCTGGCGATGGAGGGAGGATGAAAAATCTCCAATAAAAGTAATATATGAAATCATAAAATGTCACTGAAAGTCAAATATGTTGATCCATGAAGTGCATTTGCTGGAATGTCTCCTCCAACCATTGATGGGTGGGGGAGGGGAGGGGGAAGGGTATTTGTTAGGGCTGACATTACCATCAATATTTTATGTTGTTGAGAATTCCTTAGATGTTTTGCCTGGCACTTTCATATTTCTTATCTGACTTGAGTTTTATGTGAGAGTCACACATTTTGGTGGAGGAATTCTTGCCTCCCGGGGAGTTGACCTAAATATTAAACATGTGAAGTTCTATGTAATAAATTGGCCACAAGCACAAATATCTGTCTCATCCCTCCTGTTCTGAAACTTGCCAAGAATTCTATTGAATTTTGTCATGTTAAATAATGTATGGATGAGGGGATATAAAATAGCTGTTCGATGGCGTAAAGGGAAACTGCACATGATACGATGGAATCCCGTGAATTTTCACCATTTTTCCAACTCTGGCTGGATGGCAAAATACTCCGAAAACATGTTTTTCCACCCCCCCCCCCCCAACCCCTAACATTTTGCACATTGTTACAAAGTTGCAGCGGGAATGCAAATGAAATTCTTCTTCCTGGTACCTTTTTTCAACTTATCCCATAGACATCATCGTGGAATGTCGTTAGAGTTCTTCTATAAGTAGTTCTTTCTTTTCCATGGCCTGATTCCATCACCGTATCAGAGACGTGCTTTCACGACAGCGTAAAGTTTTGCCATTGTACTTTACAAATTTTTATGCAGAAATAGAAGGAGGGGGGAGGGACACATCATTTGTCCTTCTTAAAGAACTTTCCAGTTTAAGTAATGTGATATCTAAATTTTATTAAGCATATTTCAGCGTAAAAGCTTTGTCTGAGAGCCAAGTTAATTTTCTTATAGCAAAAGAAAACATAATGCTCTATCAAGTCACCAAATAATGGTAATGTTGTAGTAACTTAAATTATGGTAAATTTATACACTAAGAAATAATGAAAAGGTTCGTAAACTGAAGAAACTCAGCAAAAATTTTGAAAATCTCCTTACTAATCTTTATTTTCACGCAAAAAATCCTTAAATTACTTAAACTTTATCTGCAAAGACACCTCATTTTGCCAAACACGTCTCCAACATAACGATAAATTTTCCCATAAAGTCCATATGCTGAAGAGATGATAACATAACTTCTATTTTCCATCATAATTTTCTCATAAATAAAATTATTGATGTTAAACAAATGGAGTTTAATAAAAGTTATATCAATCACAATAAAAGCAACTATAAACTACACTTCATCTGAATTTAAGACGATTACTCTGAATGTACTCGCTTTCAGAATTTTCTTAAGTCATTGCACATAATCTATTTTCTCGCGAATTTCCCTATAAATTTGCAAGATACACGAGTTATAAGAAAAGTGCAATAAATTTAAATTCTCCCTGTTTTCCGAAGCATTTACCGTGGCAAAAAGGAGTGTGGAAAATACATCAGCAACTATACATATTACATATAGTGTTGTAATATTGAGCGGGTTTTTGGCAAGCGCCCATTTCGCTTGTAATATTACTTATCAAATTCCCTGACTCATATTTGCACACCCAGAATCAGCGAGTGGCTGGATTTTGGCTGTCATCAGCACTAACTAAACCATATAGATTAATATTCTGTCCCGGGGAGGCGCAGAGCCCCAAAATAATTCCACGATGATCCCATGAGGCAAAAAAACAGCGATATTTATGTGGGAGCACGAAAAAGTCCTCTGTGTGCATGTGAGCGAGTTGTAAGAGAAAATTTATTATACAAAATATCTTAAATATAGTACAGAGATGCGCGACGAACAATGATTCTGAGGGAGAACCGCGTGTCGGGATAATAAATCATCCCGGGGGGGAAGGAAAAGAAAGAATTACTCAAGTGTCAAAGAAATGCTGCGACTAAGAGATAAACTGCTTAATAAATTTTCCATGGTGAGTTTAAAGAAAATATCCAATTCGCTGATGATTGGAAATATCTTGGAGAGTACTCAAGGCATCCCCCATACAAGTATAATTCAATTTTGTTACAGATGAAAATCTCCTTTGACATTTTTATATGTCTGGAAAATGCAAAAGGGAGAAATTAATATTAACGCTACACGGTAGATCAACGATGAAAATCATGATGAAATTTCCAGATTCTCTCTTGCAATTTAATTTTCCTCGCAGCAGCATTATGAGATTGAATGGGGGAGAAAAATGAGCAGAAAACTCGGTGAGATTAATTTTAGTAAATGGAATTTTTCCAGCAGAAACTTTTGAGCTTAAGCTACCAGGCGCCTCCACTCCTTTTGTTGATGCTCTTTTTTAACAACAGTCTGCATGCGATACCTTTTCACATTATTTCTCGAAAAATGACATAAAATACAGTCTAATTAGCATCAGAAGAAATAACAAGCATGACTAAAATGCATCGATGGAGAAAATTTAATGTGATGTAGAGATTTTCCTGGTGAAGTGGATAAGCAAGAAAATTTCTCAGAACAAGAGAGAGAGAGGAAATTAAAGATAATTAATTCCTGTGTTGGACATCTACAAAGACTGTAAAGTGACTCCGACCTACATTCCCTCCTTTCTTATCCAATATTTCTCCTTCTGTCGATGTATTTATCCTGTCTCCGGGAGCATGCCTGCGGCCTCTGGTGTCCCATTGAGAGCTGAGATAATTGAGTTTGAGAAGTTGCATCATCTTTCCCCAACTATGACGTTTCCCTTGCAAATGTGTTCCCATCCAAATGGACAGAGATGAATTGGTATTCACATTAATTCAATTTATCCCCATGCTATATAGGAAGTTATATACGAAAGAGATAGATGGATGAATTAAATCATGAAGCCCACACATGCTCCCGCTGCAGAAGATGCCAATTTTCTTATTACTTATATATGCTAATATTTATTTTTAAACTCTTCGCTATTTCCATTAAATTAAATTCTCTATATACGAAGAACTTTCAATTGTGCCACATGGAATTTTCCTTCTTCGTCTACATTTTCTTTGCCAATTGCTTTTGTCTATATCTGAACACCCTCCTCGTATAAGCGGGTTTATTCGCCTTTCCAATAAATAAAAAAATGCATTGTTTTCGTGTGCAGAGGAGGAGTTTTAGGTTCAGTTCAGAGAATCGAGGCCAAAAATGCAAACAAAGTACTAAATCCGATTTTCTATATAACGGAGAACGACCGAGACGAAGACTCCCCAGAAAGATGTGAAAAGTTGAGCTTTCCCGCGGTGGAGTATCATTCAATGAGATTATTGTCAATTGTGGTTGTATTGAAATTGAAAAAGAGATTTAACACTATGCTCCCTCAAACTGTGAGTGGATTTTTCACAAGGCAGACTTTAAAATTGGAATCGCGTGCTAGACTTGTGATTCTTTTATAACGAACTTGGAGTTTTACTGAATATACCGTTTCTCTGTTTCTCCGTCTATTATTGACCTGGAAGCCAAACGGTTGCAAATAGAGGGTTTTCAGCGTTTTCAGGGACTCCCCCCACCTAAAGTTGACCTTTATCATAGAAATCTTTCGGCAAAAAGCAACCGACATTAGAGATTATCGCCTAATTCCCTCCTCCCCTAATGCAACTTGTAAGGGCACTCCGCCAAGTCTAATCTTGACACTCACTTTATTAGACAATAAAATATAACACCATTTTGGAAACGTCTCGACCTGGACTATTACACTATGTATGTATATTGAAACCTAAATATTATCCAATTGTGTAATGGTGGACGGGAATAGATAAGGTTCGTCGAGACGTGACTATTAGACGAGGCAGACGGGAGTGGGGGTGGGATTTGACCTCAATTACTATCATATTTGACCTCTGCCAATAAGCTCATGCTCGCTAACCGTACGGCTGGCCGTTAAAATGAATTTTGGATTTTCCAAAATTTCAAACCGATTAATGAAACTTTGGCTTTTCGTCTGATCATAAAGCTGTAAACCTGGATGCTAAAATACCAGCAATTTCCCACCATTTCATATGTAGGTATAAATGTTGAAAAATGGATAAAAAATCACATCCAATAAAACTGTCTGATTTTTTCCATGAACTTGCGTGAAAGACAGTTCATTGAATAAATATTTCCACCAAAGCAATTGAGACTGAATGACAACAGAACAGACAAATACCTCGAATAATCCCCTCCAACTATTGAAAAATCCATTAGGTTTCCATTTCGCCGTATGTTGGGGTGGGAAAATGGAGTAGGGGAAAGCAAAAGAAAAATCATTGAAAGAGAAAGCACAAAAGTCCCTCCCACTCCTCCCCCAACTGTCTAATGCAATATCCTCAATTTCAGCTCATGAACTCAATGGCACAATACCAGAGTCATTGAGATTTTGAGAGGACTGTATTTTCGCAAGTTTTTCTCTCCATTTTCGGTCCAACCACTCCTCTATCTTATGCCTTCCTGTTGGGGCCTTTTGAGATAGCGCGGAGTGGAGCTGTTGGGAGAGAAAAGAGAAAACCGGAAACAAATTGCCGGACCTTTTTTACGCTCCACACCATCGTCATTGAGGCCCTGTGACAACAGCAGAACGATAAATCTGCCTATTTATTTGCCCACTAACCAGGAAGGAGTCGACGGGGAAAAACTAGCTCTACAAATGCAAGATTGGGGAAGGGAAGAAAGTGGATAACGATTTCCTATAAACGGACGTTCGGTATTGTAAGAGATGTGCCTATATATAGTGTTTGACAAAGCAAATATTATATGTTTTCTGGTTTCAAAAGCATTCGAGAATCATTTATTGTTTTGCTTTCTAAGGAAAAATCTCTTGAAAATAAATATTTTCTCAAGGGGAAGTTATTATGGTCAAAATGGTGTAGAAGACTTCCAACACTTCTACCATTTCTATAACAGCTCCCCCCTAACTTCTGGTAGTTCGAATGTATACTCTTTAAACACGTCCACCTTTCAATATTCTTCTCTGTTTTCATTAATTTTCTATCTTCTCAGAAAGCTTGATGAAAACTTGTAAAAGCTTTCAAAAATTTAAATCAATAAAACATTCAATAAAATTTTTTTTTAAAAAGCTGTAGAAGGCAAGAGTTCGAAAATAGCTATTACAATTTTTTGTAAAGTTCTTCAAAATACTTAAAAACGAGTAAGTTTTTGTAGAAGTTCTGTAGGATTTTTTAAAAAGCTTTAAAATTTCATCAAGAAGCTCATAAATAATGCTAAAGCTTTTGATATCTTTTGTAAAATCTTAAAATATTACATAAATTGTCTTCATACAGAATTTATTAAAGAAAAATTATATATTATTTACGTCTTTACTTTTCAGAAAAAGTTTTAAGATTATTGATCCACACGAATAAAAAAGTTTTGCATAATAATCATACATTTTACAACACAAAAAATTGCCTCCTCTTGTATTTGCTGAAGAAAATCAAAACTTCTTCAGCAAATTGGCTGCTCAGAGGGAAAAAGGCACTCAATATACACTCCTTCATGAATATTTTTACTTGCAAATTCACCCAAGCTTTTCCCTATATAGGAATTCATTAAAATTTTGAATTGTTGACAGATTTAGTGGCGCGACAAGGAGTCATTTGGTGAATACCCCAGATTGTCATGTTGTATGCAAATGTTGAAATTAAATTTTCAAGGAAATTGCAAATTTATAAGAGAAATTGGCACTTGTGTCATCGCTTTTCAAGTTTCACCACTTAATTTTGGTTGAGAGGATAGAAAGAACTCTCTATATAGCACCTCCGACACCATTCCATATAATCCTCTGCATCTATTGCATCTATATTCAATTCCCATGTGCCACAGTTGGTAATTCCAGTCAAGATGAAATGGAAGAAGAATGAAAATAAATTGAATTGGAGGAGTTGAAGAAGTGAAATTCGCTCTTTGAGGAGCTTTACTCTCCACATCACCTGCCAATATGAAAAGCGAGAGGATGAAATGATTCAATATGCAACACAGCATAAATCTTTCACCTAAAATCCATCAAAATCGATACAACACGGAGGAACTGTCTGATGGTAGCACATAAATACTGAAAATATTAATTACAACACTCCAAATTCATTGGTATTCCATGTAAATTGGTGCCCATTCAAATTTTATGTTGTGCATTAGGGGATGGTTATTGGAGTTAATTTATTTCATGGACGCAAAAACAACATAAAAATCGATTCAACTTTCTGTGGGAATATCGTGGAGTGTTTGTGAAATATTGCAAAATCCTCGGGTAGTGAAAGGAGAGGAAAATTATGTGTAATCATAATTAATCACTGCTTACACAGTTATTAGATAAAATTACTAATCATCAGATTCAGGGTTCTATTTATGAACAAGCGTCTCCCATTCTGCGTGCTTTGACCCGCATGAATAAAATCCCTTGGACTGGGTGAAACACCCCCTCACATTTTGTCGCAAAATATTTGTTCATAATATTTAGAAAGTCATGAAATCCTCGCTTTACGCTTTTGATGTTGGAAGTAAACATTTGAAATAATTTAGAAATATAAGAAAAATAATAAAAATCGCACATTATATGTATATAGGTCAATTTATAAGATCGGTAGAATGAATGAATCTTCTCTCCCTTTCCTTGTCATATATCTTATCAAATAATCGTTATTTTCAATAATTTTGGCTTAACTTTCAATTATAAAAAAAATTAATCAGTTCTCCTCAGAACTAGAAAACCACTTCAATAGAAGTTGTGGGGCGCGAAGTGCCTCGTATATTCAATAAAATTTTCACCTCAATTTTCAACACTCTCACCGCTTTCACCCTAAAAGTAATTGAATTACATTTTGTGGGCGTAAATGGTCAATTCTTGCTATCAGATAGTTATGATCTCTGCACTCCCTGTGCCAAAAATTACTCTTTTGTCCTATCCGATAAGGGGAGAAGGGATACACAGGGCCTGGATGAGTGAAAATAGGTGGAAGGGAAGATAACGAAAATGGCAATTGACTTACCTCTTCGGGAGGCGAAGTCCCCCCCCATGTCTCCCCCTTTTTTCCATCACGCACATTCTTCTGCACAGATAAAATCTTACTTAATTTTTAATCCTGGACCAGATTTCCTGAGGGAGAAAATACGCATTTTCCATTTATTTGATTACAACGTAATTTAGGACTAGAAAACTCAATTTGATCTATGGATAAGATACAAACCCATATTCGCAGTAATTTGTACATTCTAACAGAGACATAATTTCCACAGGATTAAAGTTTAAAGGGGGATTTAATAACTTCTTCTAGTTCCAGAACTCTCAAGTTTTTCCTTCAAATATCGCGTAGATTGCACAAATTTAAGGTGGAAAACGTGCATCTGTTTCTTAGGTACACACGTTTACTTCCTGCTCTGGTAATTCTCTCCTGGAACTATGCAAAGTAGTATTAAGCAATGTTTGTTCTTTCTTCTGGGAAAACAAGAATGAGCTATTTATGCATGAGGTGCATGAGTAAGAATCAAAAGTTATATAATAGATTCTCCTAATATTTGGAATACGAAATTGAAATTCTCAAAATGTTAAATTATTTATAGGTCTTTTTGTCCGTTGGCATTAAAACTTTTACGAATAAATCCCTAAATTGCTGAAAATTTTTCTAATGTTGCCAACGAGAAAATCCCCAATAAATACCGATGGGTGGAAATCTCTTTTATTAAAAAAGTTGCCTCGTTTGATAAAAGCAGAAATGGCTGGGGTCAATAAAGTGAGAGCGAGAATTTACCATTATCAGTGGTAAAAGTGGATACAAAAGAGATGATGCAACATTGCAAACTTGTTGTTTAGAATCTAATTAAAATTTAATACCTTCACAATTTGTCGACAGAAAATTCCCTATCAGATGGATTTTAATTTAGTGAAATGTTACGGCTCCCACTTTCAATGTTTGGCACTAACCAGGGACAAAATTCCATGAAAATTGCATGTTATTGCCATTTGGGAAAATACCCCGGTTATGGCCGGTATGTATGAACATTTTGGTGGATTTTCCCTTTTCTCATCCACTGAATAAAATCTCGATTATCTTTCGGTAAGACAAATATCAAATGGTGAAATGGGGGAAAAATCCATTAAATTGTGCGTTTCTATCACTGTCGAGCTCCTTCACTTTGGGCGAATGCCATTGCCATGAAATTGGAAGAAAGGAGAACACATCAAAATAACTCCATCACACGTCTCATCATCCTGCCAAATCCCTCTAGGGACTCTTCAGCTTGAAGAATAAGGGGAGCGAGAGAAAGAGATATAAAATAATCCACCTTGTATTTATTTTTATCCACCCCCACGACACCCGCGCCAAAAACTATGGCACATTCACGAGATCATGTTACATCCTCCTCGTCCAATTGTGATATGTCATATACGTGAAGACGTGATAAGAATCCAACACAATCCCCTATACGAGATACTGTTTCCACCTTTGGCAAACTTCTCTCACCCAGCGCGAATCCCCTATAGAATATAGTATCGCGATGACAAGCTAACCTGGGGTGACTAATTTCTTGCAGAGCTCCCTCGCCAAGCGCCACGTCATCGGAATCGTCACATGAATGACGTACTTGCCGTCCTTACGACCACCCTGTGGGCGACTGCGGCGCTCGTGACGTCAGCCGGGGGCGCGGGGCCAACGAAACCAGGTCAGCCAGGCATGGGACCAGTGACGCAATGTGCAATGTCGGAGCATACATGCACCAACGGAAAATGTGTCCCACTCAATAAATTCTGTGATAATATTAATGACTGTGGTGACTCTAGCGATGAGCCCCGATTCTGCACACGTGAGTAAACACCTTACTAAGCTAATTAGGGTTTAAGACTTGGTAATCCGACACTTAACAGTGATTTCTGATATCAAAAAGTTGTTATAGATTTCTTGATAAAGTCAAAACATCATAATGGGTGTCCATGAATTTTATTCATTATAGGGATTATATGATATCCAGATTAAAAGAGGATAATCAGCATTTCTTTGAAATAAAAATAATTCAAAATTCATATTAAACGACAAATCAACTTCACTTATCCCATATCAGATAATCAGCAATTTTTTTAAGATATCCATAAAAGATATAAATTTTCCAATTTTGTATCACAGAGGGGGTTTAAACTAGAGAAATATCTTAACTTTAACCCATTGAAAACCAATGGGTCGTATGACCCGCATTATATAAAATTTTCTTTTCTATATACCTACCCAATAAAGAATGAGTCCCAAGTCCCAAATGTTTCAACCATATATTTTCCATAATCCCCAAAATCTTTTAAAATCATCACAAACAAGTATTTCGGAGAATTAATTAGGCGAGAGATGAGCAGATGTCGGTTGGAGTTCATTCAAAAATTAACATTTGACGCCATGATAGTTCCTAGCTGGCTTAACAAATGCATTTCCGCCATTTTTACCAGGATAACATAACCTCAAGCTTTGATAAAATGGATTTTCCGCGGAAAAATGGGCAAACACTGTTTACCGCGCGTCGTTGTCAAGTGTCAAAAAGGAGTTGTCAAACATGGGACTTGTCGGGCCACCATTCCTCGTTGGAGTTATTTTCTTCAGGATTTTATGTGAAAATTGTTGAAAACTTGCCCCAAATACTATTAGAGTTGTTTGAAAATAAAAATGGCGGAAAAATGGGGTTGTCAGGCGAAACTGACAATTGGCTTGCCATTTATAGTTTGACGTAAATTACCTCTGTCAGCTCATGCTAGAATTAGGCATCTTTTTTTAAATAGCAGAAAAAATTCAAATTCCTAATGAAATTTCTGAACGGACGACAAATCTATGAGACATCCTATGGAATTTCCATGGGAGAGCCCTTAAACAGTGGTAAATGGTCGAATGTTTCATGGGACGAAACACGGAATCATGGTGGAATTTCCAATTGATTTCCCATGGTATTCCTATAGGACCTGATTCATTGGGTAATGTTTCCCAATTCATTTGTCCACAATAGCTAGAGAGATAAATAATTCAGAGAAAAATATACAGTGGATATCCGGCTTTCACAGGAAAATTATAATTATAATAAATCCAAGAATCGATCAATTTAAAAATTTATCTCACATAAAAACACATTGGCCATTTTTTTATCCCTTTTACAATTTAATTTTGCTAAAAATATGCTCTGTAAATATAAAATAAACTAAAACTCAATACGAGGAATAATAACATAGTTTTGCGATGGCTTAGAACCTCTTGAGTCTTCAAAGGGAAGTCAAGGGTTAAGATGCATAAATTAGCACCTGAAATCAGCCTAATTGAGCTTTAAGTGTTAATCTTAACGCTTAATCTTTTCAACAGCTAATTCTGGATAACCCAATATACAAATAATTGTCTAAAGTTGTATAAAATTGAAAAAAGTTAAGCCAGCTTGCCGCCGATTAACTCAACTTATCCTTTATATATTTTTGGCGCGAGTGCTTCTGAAGGGAACAAAAAAGTGTACTTTAACAATCGAGCATTTGATGTGAGAAAATTCAGTCAAGTGTAAAAATATCACAATTCACATGTGCCAGAGTCAAACCTTTTTTTCTCTCCTTCTCATCTGCGAAAGGACAGAGATTTTTTCGATGAGGTCACGGAAACTGGCAAAATTTTCTGGGGAAAGCCGTAAAAATAATCGAAAGGCGCTGTTTGGGAATCAACAATGGGTGGGTGATTTTATTGATTTTCAGGATTTTCAGCCACATATTTTTCGTTAGAGAGGACTCTCTTTTCCCTCGTAAGGCAAAGCATAAAAGTTTGTATATGAGAAAAATACTTTTGAGAAAAAGTTCCGCTTTTTTGGAAAGAATAAGTGGCAGAACAAATAAGTGCCTTTCTGACTATATTGTTTGGCGAATTCATTAGGGCTTGCCTGAGTGAAATTTCATTCAAGCCACTTTCAAAAAGGGAAAGGGACACCTAAATCAATTTATAGCAGTTTTTCCACCTTGCCAAAGTACTTTGTTGTAGAGAGTTTTGTGGAGATGTGGAGAAAATTCCTCAATCCCTCCATTCACTTTGTGGTAAATTCTCACCAGTTTCTCGACCCCTTTTGCCACCCTTTTAAGCCTCATCAAATGAATTTGTGTCGAAGTCTCTATCGAGGGCATTATTTCGCTATGGCATCCACCGTTACGAGTCGAGAGGAGAAAAATATTTGTGAATTATGTGGAGTATCATCCCCACAATTGGGGTCACACATTCCAAACTTATGTAACCACCCACACACTCGTCTCTCTCGGACAACCTTCACCCTAACTAGCTCAACCAACTCACCCCCCTCCATGTCTTTTTATTGCCATTTCAGCCTGCAATCGAACGTACTACGGAAATTTGGGTCTCACATACGACTTGGAGCTCCATCGACCCAAGGAGGATCGAATACCTTATATTTGTGTATTGACATTTACAGCCGCCGGAGGGATACACGGTGACATTGTTCAGGTACTTTTCTATATCATCCCGCATCTCATTTTATTCACTCCTATTATACCGGTTGTCGGAAGTAAAGCCACCAGAATCAAATTTACACAGAACTTAAAATGAGACTCTGAGACGAAGCCAATAAATTCAGTAGAAGGAAATATTTGAGAAATTTCAAACAAAACTGTTCAAGGATTTTTTCCATGTGTTTTGATTACATATATTAAAGCGAATTAAGCCATTTGTGTTATGTATGTATATATGAAATCAAAGCTGAAGAGTATTTTCAGAAACTTTGACGATAAAGAAAAAAAAATAATTTAGGATTTTTTAAGATTTCAAAAAGAAAGACCTGTTAATGTAATATTCAAAATTTTAGACTATAAAAGCTGTACCACGACAATAGTTCATTCGGTTTAATACTTATTTAAGACTTTTAGAAATAAGTTTAAAATTTCAAAATTCTATTTCTAAAGAAATCCCTAAAATGTTTTGAAAATTTTCCATGGCTATATTTCCTTTAAAGTGCAAGGTGTTCAAACTAATGGAGGAAAGGATCTTTAATTCCATTTCATCCTCAAATAAAACACCTAATCTACTTCTCTACGATCCGTAGCAACTTTTGGTGAATTTCCTAGACCTCTATCTTGATCTGGGTGCAAACGGTAGTTCGCTAAATTCGACTGATATTTCTAGTCAAATATTTCTTTTAAAGTGCAAGGTGTTCAAACTAATGGAGGAAAGGGCGAGCATCAAACCCATTCGACAAGAAAGCAATAGACTTTATCATCCCACTAAGTCCCTCTTCCCTAAACGCAATGTGTCGGGGCACTCCGCCAAGTGTAAACTTGGCATTTCTTTTTTAATTTGGATAAAGAAATATTTTTTTGAATTTGCTGTCGAAATTTCTTTATTTAATTCTTTAATTTAAAATCATTTCGCCTTAAAAAGACTTCTTACTTGTAAAACGTGTAAAACTAGTGTTTTTTACGATAAATTGCCTTCTTTATCCGCATTTATCCGAGTTTTTTCCTTCATAATTCAAAAATCAACTGAAAAAACGCATTTCGGGATAATTCTGAATACCAAATATTTTAAATCCATCAAAATTCTTCATTTTTGGGAACTTAAACTCCCGAAGAGCGGTAAGTTTTTATGATTTGTGGGAAATGCCATGTGCTAAAACCCTTAGAGTAATCTTCGTATAAAAATAAAAATAACTTTAAAAAACCTTTGCTCTAACTGCCGCTCTATACAGTTAATTTCCCCGTGTGTAGGAATGTTAATCCACAATGTGAAAATAAATAGTATGACTTTGGGTGTCCACTGTAATTCAACACGCGTAGTATCGCTGCAAAGGTGGGTG
>CAKKOB020000131.1:67981-88926 GCA_918844115.2 Phlebotomus perniciosus | reverse complement strand
TGTTGGAGAAAAGTTGCCCGCACTGAAATGATAATATCGAAAATTCATCGATTCAACTCCGAATCGGTAAGGCAGTGCGCGCGAACGATGTCAACGCCACTTCCGGATCAGCTGTGAGTGTGCAAAAAGGTGAAAAAAGATCGAGGCAATTAAAATCTAAAAATTTGTTGAAAATCTGAATTTATTTTGTAATTGAAGTGAGTGGAAAGTGAATTAAACTAATTAATAAAGAATTCGGTGAATTGATCCCTGGAGAAAGTGAGTTTTTTGTGAAGGAATTAGACTTTGAAATCAATCCTCCGCATCGTGGGGCGAGCACCTGAAATTGAGCCCCCTCTGGAGATTTGGAAGCCTGCATCGCGGGGCGACGCCGAGAGGAAAATTTTCGCCCTCCGGCCGGATGGGTCTTAAATAAAGTGGCTTTTCTTTCTCATTAAAGGTGCGTGCGTCGATAGAGGTTATCCGGAGAGGATTCATAGAGGCGGAATTAACAATTATATTCTCTTATCTTTAAAAGGTGCGTGAGTGCATTCAAGTTCCCCAGAGAGGATTTAGAAAGGCGGCTTCACAATAGATATTCCTTTTCTTTCAAGGTTTGGGATTTTACACAAGGATTCTTTACATATTTTATGCGCGCCAACGATATGAAGGACTGTCTGAAAGTTTAGATGAAAAACAGAAATCCACAGGAGAATTTTACTTATGAATCATTTTACTTGAGTAGAATTTTCTCCCAAGATTTTCTTCACTTTTTTGCTGAAAACATTATCATGCTATGGCGGTCCCTCCCATGAGAGGTGAGGGACATCGATTACGACTTTCCATCTCAAGGGTGTTTGGTCAAAGACTCCATTCTCGACATACATGGTTTTAATCAGAGTTGGAAATAGTTATGTTAGCAGATGGGGATGAATATATAAAAGTTTGATTTGGAAACTTTGCTCTCGATTTTGGCACTTGTAAAAGTTCAAAGACATTGGTTTAATAAGTATCTGAATTCGAGTTCAGTTACTTGATATGGAAGCTCTGATTAGGTTTGATTATACTGATTTAATTTTAATTGATTTGAAGGTATTGGATTCAGGTTCCGAAATTTCTTTGTGGTAACTTCATTCGGGATATTAATTAGGGAGCTTTGATCAAGTTTAGCAACTTTAACATGAGATTTTGATTTGAACTTTTTGGATTAGGAACTTGGTTTGGTAACTCATTTCAAATTCGGGATATTAATTTGGAAAATTATTTTGTCGTACCTGATTAGAAAATCAGGTTCAGGGTCTGAAATTGGTTTGCAGTAGGGTTATTTCGGAATCTTGTCAGGAAATTCTGGTCAACTTTAGCCCGGGATCTTGATTTGAAATCTTTGAGTCGGTTTTTTGATTTGGAAAGTCAGATCAATTTTGGAAAACATGTACAGGATCTTGATTTGGAGACTTGTCAGGTTTAAACTTTGACAAATTTATAACCAGGTTCAAAGACGGAAACAATGCCTAAAAGTTATATATTCGTTTGAATTCAGGATCAAAGTCTGGCTTATCTATTTTGAAAAGTTTAAATAAAAGTTTTTGAAAATAAAAATTTTGAAAAAAAAATCTTTCTCATCTACTTAAGTATGTAATTTTAACTCTAGTCATAAATATCAAAATTTTCTCACTTGACTATGGGTGCAGTGTTAAATTAAAGAGTCTCAATGCATGTGAACCACAATATAAATTGAATAGGGGGGAATTTTTCATTACGACAAAAGTCATATAGCGTCTGCTGGGGAGCAATATAAGGGTGATAGTGCATATTAAAGTCACATATTTTGCAGAAAGATATCTTGCGTGGGTGAGCACCCACACAAATTATTTGACCATAAAAGCTGTGAGTTTTGAAATCAGGAATTTAGTGCGGGGCAACAAGCATTCTCCCGTATAATGGAATATACTCCCCATCGCACTTTGTTGGGTACATTGTGGAGAATATTGTATGATGCTCGTATGATGGAATTAATGGAAAATTCCGAGCTAGTCCAGTATTTTTCATATGTAAGCATCGCTACCATATGAGCACCAAGCTTTTGTGGGAAATAGTATAAGCAAGAAATGAGCACAACAAATATTAATTCGTGTCTCCATGCGGGGAGGGTCTTGCATTCGCTCAAACGGCTGACGCAATTATGTTCTTCGCCCGAATTAATACATTTTGCATTTTAGACCAAACACAAGGGGTGGGCAAGTATGTTGGGGAAAACAATAGTCAGGAATATTTACAACTATGAGAAGGATCCCCCTCTTTCGCCTCGTCAAAAACAACCTCATCTCATTCGTAGTGTTGCCACGATGAAACATTCCCCAGATGGACTTGCTTTTCAAATTTTGTTAAATGCTATTTTAGGAATTTTAATAATAATTTGGAATTAATTTCAATAACACCTCTACTGCAAGAATTGTATAAGAGAAATGTTTTGCTATGAATTTCGCTTATGTTATTAAAATGGAGAGAAAAGTTTAGAGCTATAGAGATATCTTTTCAATTTCATGTGGGAGGGAAAATATGCAAATCCTCATCTGTGTTCATTCTTTTGTGCTAAATTATTAAAATTAAATGCCAAAAAAAACAGATACTCTCTACGGTCATTTGCCCACAAGGTTCTCTTTCCCCACCATTAGGCACAATCTCATTTTCAAATTGACTCTTTTACGATTGAACTTGAGCCTGAATGACCCACTTAATGGACGTCCAGGAAACACTTGATAGTTTATTTTATGTCCATCACACTAAATTTTCCATGTGGAATCAATATTCGCAATCTAAGATGGGCACAGCTCAAGACACTTCATGGGTTTGTCTCCACAGAAAAACCAATAGATCCAAGAGGGACCAATAAAAATCAGCAATAAAAATTCTTATCATTCACAATAGAATATTGCGTAGGAGTTGAAGATTGACTCTCACCAGTTTCTATATACCATCAAGATTATGCTCTCGAAGAGGCAAAACTAGTTGATTCGGTCGGTGCCTCTGTGCAACAATGTCGCCCAGGGAGTGGAAAATTCACTCCCAGTGAGGGACACAGAACCCTTTTTTTTCCTCTTGATGTTGTTCACCCTCAACTCATACCATTTGGCTCTGTGAAAATGGATAAAATTTCCAGAACGACAGTGGGATATCCCCTGCAGAATTTAAATTCATCCACCCGTCCCTGGGTAATACATTTATGTATTCAGAGAAAATTGTCATTTTCAGGACTATAAAACTGATGTGTTTACACACACACACCTCAAGAAAAACCACCTCCCGGGGAGTTTGCGTGAGTCAATTTTTCTCTCTAAATTTAAATGCTTTTCCACCACGGGGATGCGAATGGTGTGGATGAAAAAAAAAGCCTAGCATGTAAATGGTCACCCTCGTGTGGAGCGCACCCTTTTCCCAACTATACGGCGTTTTTTTTTTCTAAATATGAAAATGTGTGTATAGTGTTCCTATATCTTGCCGCCACATCATAAGATATGTGGGCATGTACACAAAAGGGGGCCCGAAACACAACAAAATATCATGTTGTGAAAATCCAATGCATATATAAAACAATGATAAGAATGTGAAGAAATATTTAGCCGTCCATAAACGGTGGAGTAGCTTTCAGGTCTTTTAAGCTAACATAGTTTTGGGGGCCGAAGTGGCGGAGATAAAGGTTAGGACATAAGGACATTTAGGACTAAATACATACATATAATTGATTCTAGCAGCGGATTAACCTTAGGAAATCTTGGATTACTTTACCAAAGAGTTGTATTAATTTTAGAATATACTTCGATTTTGTAATATTATATATTAATATATCTTATAACCCCTTCGGCTCTCACGTCATCAACCAAGCTTGAAGGAGGAGTGAAGGAACATTATATTGCATAAATTCTTGCGTGTGTTTATTCTGGGGCGCTTAAGAGAAAGTTGGTAGCCCGCATGGAAAAGGGACACCGAGATCGGGGGAAAAAAGAACCATCGGAGGGACGAAGAATGTAAGGTATATATGGTCAACACTTTCTCCGGTGATGTCGTGAGTCAGGGAAAATCTTCAGGAACGCATTGAGACACTGACTGGGTTTATCTTAAATAAAATGTTATGAAGCTTTTCGGATGGGGGGAACAAAGGCGAGAGACAGAGGATTATGCGGGCTTGAGCGCTTAAATATTGTACCTTTTTCGGGAAGAGACGGAAATATGTATATAGACATAAGTATTTCTGGTGTGATCCAACCCAGAATAATGTGTGGTGTTTTCATTAAACAGAGTCTCCGGCCAACACATGGCACAGAGGCGCATGGTAAACCATGTAAGTCCAAATATGTGCCTTTTGCAGCCTAAATGTAATCATCAGGCAATTTAAAGGGGGGTGGGGGGGATAAGATGTCTCAATAGAAGGTCCATGTTACTGAAATTTGTTATGTTCTCTTTCTGGAAAGCTTATCTCTTCCCATCAAGATCTGATGGAAGCTAAATATTTTCCGAGAATAATGATGATGTCCTCGCACACTATGAAGTGGATCTAGCTAACTCTGAGACTTAATTATAAGAACATCCATTGTCCATATGGTCCATATATTTTTTGTGTGACTGTAGTCGTAGTTAATGAGCATAATGAGTCATGAAATAATTATTGATTCATTTTTAAAATAATTCAATATTATTAATATTTAACCTTTCACGAAATCGCTATTAAGCCATTTCGCAATGCTATACTGGGTTAGTAGTAGATTATTTAGGATAAACACAAATTGCCAAACGAAATATACTTTATAATAGTATTGAATAAATCTAAACATTTCTGGTGCTTTTAGATGTTCTCCGATCCATCAAATTGGCTCAACATCTGGCTCTCAACAGACAAGTACGAGTACTTCAAAGACACACTTCTTACATATGGTTAAGAAGAGGAATATCCAAGTGAAATTAAAGCCCCCATGGGGTAAAAGCTTCCTGGAGATGCAATTGCATTACTGAAATTAAATATCTGGATATTTATTTTCTTTAGAATTTGCTTTTAGTTCAATTTCTCGATTTTCATCCACTTGTATGTTTATTTGAATGCCATTTTGTATTATACATGCAAATGGTGTCAGTTTCAATGTGAAATAACATAAGGAATTGTTTTTCAATATCTTCTGTTTCACTTGGATTTATTTTTTATATGGCCTTTAAGGTATCATTGAAACGTTCTGGTGATCGTAAATCCTTCACATATAAAAATTTAGCACAATTTCTCGATATTATGCATTCTGCAGTCATTCGCTAGAGCATTTTGAGATGAGAAAGCACTTCACATGGTATAATTTTCACACCATTTGATGTCCCTCTCAGTGCCTTTCAAAGTTCCCCATTTCTAAGAAACTTCGACATCCCATCCCACCCCATACGTCCTGGCATTGTGAAAATATGGCGAATAATAAAACCGACAAAATAAAATTACGTATTACCATAATAATGCACTCAAGTCCGTGTTACCCATTGTACGGCTAAAATTGTGGGAGAAAAGTTCTCATCACACAAACACCCCATCCATTCTCACCGAAAGGCAAAAAGTCTCCGGAAAATCATACTTTTGCCACGCGGAAGATGAAAAGGAATTTGTAAAACTGACGAAGAACAATTTAAGTCCTTAGAATATTAACGAGTTAATTTGCATTATTTAATCGGATTGTTAATAAAAATTAAAGTCAGTTGGGTACTAGAGGGTGGAAAGTGGTTGAACACCCAGTAATAGAATAAATTATGTGAATTCATCGTTCTCGTGAGGGTGTGTGTTTTCTTAATTAATCAATATAGAGCTACTCTGCAGTGGCATGGAAAGTATTTTTTTTTAGTATACACACACCCTCACTTGTCTGCACTCGTGATGGGGCGTCGAGGCGGGTAAAAAAAACGCAAGGACGGAGCATTTAACAAATGACTCGCGTAAAAAATAATATCTTAAAGCATAATTACTACAAGTGGGCCATCAGTCACTGTCCCCTTATTACATTGTTTAACGCACAAAACCCACCAGTCGTCCTCACTTTTGACAGGCACGCCAGCATAAAAGTTCAACATACCTATACTTAAAAGCTCTCGCAACGCAAAATGTGTCGCTCTCAGAGCTTTTTAAGGCAACTACTTGCAAAAATTCTTGGAAAGATCTATAAAGTTTCACCAAATAATGTTTGCAAACCCGCACATTTTCATCACTGATTTTCGTCTAAAAGTAACAAATAAAAATATCAGAGGATGAACAACCACTTCCGGAACGGAAGTGGATTATCTATACACCATGAATAGATAATCATCAATGATCAATGATCATTTCAATATTCCGTGATTTTTCAAATTGAAAATGTAAAATGCTTGAATAATTAAGCCGCACTAGTCGGCGTAAGAAGTGTTGGAGTGTGATAGAGCCTTTAATGATTGTTTGTATGAAAGTTAAGAGATTCTCTCTTGGGAAGTGATCCAAGATTTTCTCCTTATCGTAGTATTACAAGGATTATCTGACTCAGTTCACTTCTCATCACAATCCAAATATTTTTCTTATAATATTGCCCAAGAATCGAGACATGGTCAGGTATATAATATAATGTGACATTGTCATATGAAAATGTTATTTTATTGATTTGATCATCTCTAAAGACTTCTAAGACTTCTTATAAAGTAGAAATAATATAAAAAGTAATTTAAATTTGTCCATCATTTTAATTCATAAATGAAATATTCCAAATCAAACACTATAATTGTGTTGAGCGTCAATGTGAATTTCAAAGCTAACCACCCTTCGCAACCTCATTTCAGGACCATTGTGACATGGACAATTCTGCTGTGGCACCTGAGTGAAAGAGCCCTTCCCCTCTTCCATTCAGACGAACGAGGTCGCCCTTTGTTCAACAGGCGCAATTATTATTAAAATGATAATTAAAAGTGGTGTTTTATCGCACGCGCTTTCTTTAGCACGAGGTGCTGCAGGAACAAAGAACTTGAGGTGAGTAGAGAGTTTCTAAAAATAAAAAAAATATAACTTTGTATAGTAGAGGAAAAATTAATTTCGTGGAAATTTTTTTTCATATCTCATGAACTTTGTGTGAAAATAATCAGAGAGCTTTTAATTAAATGTAATTTGGACTGTTACGCTGTCGGGGCAACATTTACCAAACTGTAATATAATAGCAATTAATAAAGAGCTTGAAATTTGTGTAAATACTTTAAAACAAATAATTTGCATTTCCGGGAAGTTATATATTTTTTAATTACCATTTTTACGTTAATTTTTTACAAAGGCTAAAAAATTTAATAGCAAAATTGATAACTCTTTTCTCATTTTCTAAAAAAATTAGCGAAGAAGACATTCACAGGTGAGATGTTTGGCCACCCACATCTGGCGTAATTGCATCGAGAGTATTTTTAAGGGGGAGGGAAAAATATAACGATAAGTTTGGCAATATATATATAGAGTTATAGGTTGAGGGAAGCCACTGTATTTTATACATCACATATGGGCAAAAGAGGCGGAAATTTAATATTTTTGTTTGTGTTCCATAGTTTGTTTGTTTATGAAAATGCTCACAACCCTTGCCTGACAAAGTGCCGACAGCAATACTCTCTGGGCTAAATTTCCTGCATACCTACATACTCTGCAATGGACATTTTTCAATGATTGAATTTGTTGGTATTTTTACTAATAAACTCAATATGACGTTGTGCCATCAAATTTTCAGCATGAAAAGAGTCAAGGGACTTGCTCTCTTATTCGTGGAAAATAAATCACAAGTTAGAGTAATAGATACATATATAATAATTTGTATACCTACTCAAATCAATAAAGCTTTTAACCCTTTTAACAAAATAAAATATAATCTCAAAGAGTAAAACTCATTTCATCTACCTACGGAATTAACTCAATTATCATTGAACGTGATAAAATCTACCCTTAAAAAAAACAAATCACTTTATCACTCAGACTATTAAATTTATCTTTATGTGATAAAATCCTTCTCCCACATGCATAAGAAACAAGAACAGAGCGCTCGAACTTTGGTGAATGCAATTTTGAAGTTTATAGCTAAGGGATGAATGCACCCTTTAGATTCTGTCTCAGTCATGCTATTTTCTCTCCTAGAAACACCCACGCTTTCCACTCCTGAGCAAACAAAAGTATCAGCGACTAATGATGTCGAAGGGGTTGAAGATAAATATGGGATGAGAACAAATTCAAGAGTATCAGAATATATATGAGATCAATGAAGCCCCCACTTGTAAGAGAGTTTGCTTTGTTGGAGCTCCCATGGGAATTGCTCCAATATGATTTACGGCGAGTTTACTTTGCAAAACTCCCAAGATTGGTTCCTAATGAAAAATACGGGAGGTCTTCCTTATCTTGGAATTTCAATAAAATCCACACACAAGCACTTTGATTTATTTTCCATCATGAGTCAAAGTCATTGATGCAGGTCAAGAGTGGGTGATGCGGGTAATTTTTTCTTGAAATATTGTATGCTTTATCTTCTCTGGGAGATGTTTCATAAATATTTTGTGTGCTTTTCTAAATTGGAATGATTGTGAACAAATAAATCAATAGAAATGCATGATAAATGCAATTTGCAATTCAGCTCAACGGAGAAAGCTTTTCCACATTGAATTTATTCTCAATTTCACGGAAAAAATATTTTAAAATTTTTAAGTTTGACAATTTATTAAAATTTGGGTTATTTTTCAATTTTATTTTTCCAAAGAAAAAACTTTTCCCAAACTATTATATTATTATCCTCACTTTAAGCAATAGAATTTATTCAAACTCAACCATGAAGCTTTATTGGATTTCTCACAGACTTTTTCTCATTCAAATCAACCAACTTTAATGTTGATTTAACAATTTCTTTTTGCCTCGAGAAACCCATTTATAATTTGAACAAACACATCATGAATTCTCTCTGTCTCTGTGAGATCTAATTTATTAAGTAAGTGGCTCATATGAATATTATAAGAGATCCTTTTCATGGGGGAAAATACGGAAATGAGCGGTGGATGGTGATATGAAAGTAAATTAAATGGTTTTCGACAGCTAGTCACATAAATTAATAGGAAATTTTAATTACATTGGCAACTTTCAGTCTCTCATTCAATATATAGTTTGAGAAATGGAAATATTCAAATGTTTGTACATAGCACGAGAGCTTTTCATGTCACTGCCATTGTGAGAATCAACTGCAAATGCTTTTCTTCCTCAACTTCTCAAATTATTATACACTTTACATTTTCCCACCCACTCTGGGTGGGTGATTGATAAAAGTGTTTACTGAAAGATACTGAGTGAATCAGCTAATGGAATTTATGATTCATTGCTGTGCTATATATTTACCAAGCTTTCTTACACTTTAAAGGTACTCTGCATGAAAAAGCACAATGCAAAAAGGAAGACAATGAATGCCCAGTTGAATATTTTAAAATGCTCAATTCATCTATCTATTAATATATCAAAGGTAAAAACGGGGATTTTAATAATTTTCCTGGCTGTTATTCAATATTTTATTGCCATCCTCTCTGTCCAATAGAGAAATATTTAATCAAATGCAAAATAGAGTGTAAAAGTTTTAAAATGAATTTTTCATTGCTCTCATGCTTCCTTTTATCATGAACTAATTTTAGAGAGTGGCTCGTTTCAGTGATATCAAATGATAAAATGATAAAAATCCTTTTTCAATATTTTATGATAATACTGTTGGTTGCAAAAAAGAGGTTTTGACAAAAAGTATAGTAATTGAAATAATATGTGATATACTTGGGTAGAATTCAATATGTTTCGCAAATGGGTTTAATCTCAAAGCTATGGTAAATTAACTGGAATGAGCTGTTGGGCCTTTGTGAGAGTGTTAAGTATAGAAAAGTGAAAATAGTCTTTATTTTCTCCAGATACTAGAATTAGCATTTCAAATTAAGTAACAATAAAGTTCTCATTAGTATTCCAGTGGCGGTTGGCCCTCCTCCTGGTTGACCCAAAAGCAATTATTTCGTCTACCTTTGACAAAATAAATCTCTTTGACTCTCCAGGGTGTTGGATTTCTCTTCTAACAGTGTGTAAGATCTCTTTCCGGTGTTATATATGTCTGTCTGTGAATATCTGCGCGGTATAGTTTTGATGTGTATGCATAATATCTTAGCATAAATCGCCCTAATATAGAATACATTCGCAAACCACATAGTCCCCAAGTGGAGGAACTCCTAATTCCCATCCGCAAAACCGAGCACCCCAAGGATGACACAAGCCATCTGGGATGTCGGGATGGAGGCAAAGTGTGGGGATTACAGCTGAAATAAGTAGAATATCTTCAACATGCTTCCTTATATAATCCGAATGACATAAAGCTGATAAATTACGATGGTGGTTTTTGACACACCAGCACCACAACTTCCAGCTTGTGCAGCCAGGGCTGTCCTTCCGTGCTCCCGGCGAGGTTAGACAACCCAGGGGTTAGAGGCGTCCCTTATGTACCTCACCCGGGCTGCGACAGCTACTTGAGATGTATAAAATACACTTGGTCAACAACTTTTCATGTGGTGTGTGTGGGGGGGGGTAATGTAATAATATGGTGAATAAAATAATTCCTCACACCATAATTTCATCCAAGAATTCATATGAAGCGTCACCGAGTTGACTGAATGATGGAGTATGTGAGATCACCGTTTCTTACCACGATTTTCTAAATTAAATTCTGCACAAAATTAATTGCCACGATTAATTATAATATTTTTTTTGCAGTCAACCTTCCACAGTGAGAATGTAAAATTCTAAAAAAAATATACCCAAGATATATGAACATCATTACACGGCAAAATTTAATTAATATATTAAAAGTTAAGTAAATATGAAGAAATCACTCATCGCAGGGATTAGCGTATTTTTGGAAAATGTCAAGATGTGTCTAAATGAAAATTTCAATCTTGCCGGGATTTTCTCTTTTGATGTGTCCTGGAATATTTGTGCCAGTCAAATATTTATGCTGACGCAATTTCATACACATACAAGACATTTTTCTTCATATTCCCATAGTATCTCGGCTGTATAATCCGCTATTTAATATTCCCACCCAATATTTGACGAGAGTCGCCCTAAGAATTTTTCACAATGTCAAGTTGAAGAAACTCGGCAGCAAGGAGTATGCTCGAGGGATAATAAACACGATTCAAGAGTTGTTCAAGGCAAAGACGCAAATTATAAAAGGTCAAAAATGAGTTTATATTCATATGGAAAAAATATATTTTTAAATTTAAAATTGTTTGTTTAGGAGTAACCTTGGCTTTTCCGCAATTAATATTTTGGAAATAAGTTTGAGATTGTTATAGGAAAACTTCTAGCCGGAAACAAGGAAATATTCCTCAGAAAAATATTCAGCATCAACCTCCCAATAATCCTCCTATATTTAGTTCAAATCAATATCAATTCCTCTCATCCGGTGAAAAAATCTATTATGACTGCAAGCGGAGATGGAATTACAGCAGATTTTTTTTCCATTTTCATATCCAAGCTTTTTACTTTAAATTCTATTATATTATAATAAATGGATATTCTGGCTTTCCATCAAACCGGGGGTTTTGTATAAAGGAATCATCTCCGCTAAATATAAACGATGTGGGTGGGAGCTTTTATTCAGGATATACAAAATTAAGCTTGAAATAAATTTCCGCCGAAACCACTTGGCTCCATCAAAAACCATGTGCTAAAGATGAAGTGAATAAATTATGTTCTCTCTCTCTTTTATTTTAATGGAATTCTCAATAACGCTTTTCAATATTGCTTTTCAATATAAAAATTGTGCAATGCAAATTCTATGCAAAATTGGTGAGGCTTTCATCGTAAAAAATGCGCATAAAAAAGGATCCACAGGTCGTTGGGGGGTTGCTCGTGAAAATCCAACCAAAAACCAAGGGAGAACTTCAATGGAGTTTTGTTGCTTTTCGCACTAATTGACCCCCTCGCATAAGGGTCTCTATCTCCATCTGATTTATATCATTGCGAGTAAAAAAAATAAATTAAATTTCTGTGGATTAATTTTACATTTCCCCAGAATATGAAATAATATTCCCTCGATATTTGCATTCGGCTAGTTATTGTAAGTGCTGTAATTTATTGCATTCATTTGCATCAGGGAGTCAATTTTGCCCAACCCCCACCCAATCCCAAAGAGATGACCAATATGAGAGTGGATTTAATATCAGCACCAAGTGCATTTATCGTAAGCAAGACTGGGGGTCATAAATGTTGGCACGTAAAAAAGCGTGTTAATAAAATGTGAGGGGGAGTTGAATTGGGCGTGAGGGCAAAATAAATGATCCAGGCAAAAGTGAGAGAATGTCCACCTCATAAATTTCTACATTACACCCATTTAATGGATATCCGAATAGAAATTGGTTCGTTGGACATTTGCAGAAGAGAAAAGCCATTATTGCACAATAATAGTGTGGATTGTGCCATTAGATTTCAAGCATTTATACCATCCGCCTCGATATTCTTCACCAGTTGTTTTTTTTCACCCAAAATCCTTAACATGTTTTTTTTGTATTCCATGTCTCCACGTATTTTTTCCTCCATCAGCCCCCCCCCCCAACCATCTCCACCGTGGATATTTATATATTCGAAACAGTTTTGCGGAATCTCTGATACGGAACTAATGGCACTTAAGTTCCAATTTATATTGTATTTCCCAGACATTTTGTGCTTTTGCTGTTTTGTAACACAATTTCACCGTTGAGGATGAAGAAAAAAAATTGCAGATTTTTATGGCTCTTTCAGATTATTACTATCTTTCTCTGTCATTTCATTGCTTGGCTCTTTTTTTTGCACCCCGCCATTTGGACTTTACCCATCGTAATGAGAAAAAGAAAAGCAATTGACTCGGAAATGGCGCGAAACATATTGAATTGATGATGGCATCATAAAATTGAAACTCGAATTGCTGGACCTATTGCGGCAATCACTGAGATTGCCGGGTTGAGATATATGAACTACGTTCTGACCTCATTTGTGGACAGAAGTTATATTATAGGTAGTAAAGTGAGTGGTTATGGAATAGCGAGAGTCAAAGACAAATCTTTTTATCTTTAACACTTCATTGATCAGACTAAATCAAGGGGAAGATATTAGGGTTGAAGAGGCGTACATCATTTCCAGCAATTCCTCATTTTGGAAAGTTCTCCGATAATTCTGGCGATTCTGACACTTCGGAAGTGTTGGGAGAAGCTTCGTAAAGTTTTATTGGAAGCTTAAAAAGCTTTGAAGGGATGCTTAAAAGAACGGGAAGCTTAATAAAGCTTTGAAGGAAAGCTTAAAAGTGTTTAAAGGAAGCTTAAAAAAGCTTTGAAGGGAAGCTCAATAAAGCTTTGCAGGAAAGCTTAAAAAGCTTTGCAGAAAAGCTTAAAATAGCTTCGAAGATAAGCTAAGGAGCTTTTGGGAAGTTTTGAAAAGCATTAATGGAAACTTTGAGAAGCTTTAATCGAAGCTTCAAAGAGCTTTAATGGAAGCTTTGAAGAGCTTTGAAAAGAAGCTTAATGGGGTTTTGAAGGGAAGATTTCACTTCAATTGTTAATATTGAGAAAAGATATAATTAGTCAAATATAAAACAACAAATAATTATCATATTTGACGATCAAAAATCGCCAAGTGGTTCTTGAAGTGTTAAAATTTCGTCTGAAAATGTTTCACAAATGATTCTCGGAAGTCATTTAAATATCAGCCTGACTACTTTTTCATCGATTTTCAGGAAAAATCAACCTCATCAAACTCCCATCAAAAAGCAAATTTGTGGAAAATCGTCACAAGTTTCCTCTTCAGATTACTAAATTACTAAATTTCACTTATAATGTTGCATTTTTGTCCATTCAGCTGGATGGGCAAACAAAGTGTAAAAAGGACCTGCAATATGTCCAAAAGTGAGTTAATTAATTTGTTACATAAGTTGATATAGAGTCCATGAACCCTGCGGATACCAAGTGGCATCCACATATAAGAACAATATTGCTGATGTTTAATCCAAAACTAATCATAAAACTTTAAATTAACAATTTATCCTAGCACAGCACAAAATTTATGTGGCTCGTAATATGATTAAATTGCTGTAACGGTGAGAGATGAAATTTTCAACACTACTTCAGAGGATATTATTAATTTACCTAAAATGAAATGAAAAGCCTGGAGTATAAAATGAATTTATTGTCAAATCTTATAGCGAAGGAGTTACACTTTTTTCGTTGAATGCAAGCTGTGGGCAGTATAGAGGTTGTTCAGTCGTTGCAAATGGCTACGAAGGGGTTGCAGGAAGACATCGAGGTACTTCATGTTCTCAGCATGTTGCTCTCCACACCCAAATAATTGGCTTCGTGTTGGTATCCATCGATAAATTACCTTTTTTTGGCGGGAAAATAGGTTATATGTTAATATGTAGAAGTTATGCTGCATAATCTCCAAAAAGCATGATTCCACATGAAAAACAACACAAGTGTGCCAATAAATTGTGAAAAGCAATTTATCATTTCTTTGTTTACGCGATTCTTCTACGTACAGAAAATGCTTCCTGGACAATCCACCCATGATACGGTTGCAATGTACATTTGTATGCATCTCGAATGTGTTGTCTTAAATCTTCCTGACTGCGAGCGTCGCTGTGAACGTTGGTGAAAAATGCCTCAATCATTTCCAATGCTCTGCAAATACAAGTATATGTTGGGGGGATGTTTGCATATATACATATAGAAAAAGTCCCTATGCGATATTTATATGGAACGATGGCACAAGATGATTCTATACAGAATCAATCTTATCGTCTCCCTCGTAGCATCATCTACGATATCTTACGAGAAAACGTTCCGCCACTTTTCCCTTTTTTCGTCTTATCACGCGATTTTTTTTCGGGGAATTGACGACGACAATATTTCAGCCACTTCCTTTCGAAGGAGAAGTAAGAAGTAAAAAAAAACGACGACACACTTTTATCTATTCCACCGTGGAAATGCTGAAAACTTTGTTCATCCCCTAATGGGATTTCATGCTTACTTTCGCCCAAAACCCACCCACGTAAGAAATCCATCTCGTCTCACCGAACGATGTTGCCTTCTCACGAATTAAAGAGTGCACAAGAGTTCATAGAAAAACATTGGCTCAAGTGCCTTCCATAAACGCGCGACGGAGAACGAAAAGCCATAAACGGCACCTGTTTTTCCATTTCCACCCTAATTCGGAAGGGGGGAGTGGATCCACCCCCCTAATTCCCTAATTATTTTTACACACTTCGTCCCTCCCCCCTACCATCATTCTAGACTCGAAATGGCGAAATAAAAGTTCCCCAACATCCGGATTACCTCATGAGATAATAGGAGACAAGGAGCAACGTGGCACTGTGTGAAAAGTGTCTCTGTGGGGTTAACAGACAGAAAGTGATGGTGATCAGGAGTCAAATTTAAGGGGTATTATTTGGGTTAAAAAAATCCCACAAACGATTCTTTTCGCAGCACAGCTTCTCAAAATGTCGAGGAGAAGCTTTTGGAGAGAAACTTTGGCGAGGTTTAAATAATTTTAAAATTAGCTTAGAAATTTTTTAAATATTTTCAATTAGCAAAAAACCTACTAAAACTATCGCACATATAATGTTAAGAAAAATTTCGGTAAATTTTTTATCCAAGGGGGAGATATTAAGGTGTATACACCACTTCGATCACTTGTGCATACATTTTGTATGAAAGTCCCGAAAGTTTCACAATAATCCCGGCACTTCGGAAGTGTTAGAGAGCTCTGAAAGGAGACTTTAAAGAGTGTGGAAAAAGTTTGAAAGACCTTTAAAAGAAAGTTTTAAAAAGCTTTGAAAGGTAGCATTAAAGAGCTTTGAAAGCAGGTTTCACAGAGCTTTGAAATAAAGCTTTAAACAATTTGGAAATGAAGCATAAGAGCCTTGAAAGGAAGTTTCAAAGAGCTTTGAATGTAGGCTTAAAAGAGCTTTAGAAGCAGGTTTGACAGAGCTTTGAAATAAAGCTTTAAAGAGCTTTGAAAGAAGGCTTAAAATGCTTAAAATTGCATGAGCTCTAAATCTCATAAAATTTATCTTTCTGGAATTTTCTTAAAAGCTCTACAAACTCTAATCAAAAAATCGCGTAATTTTCAAATACCTAACTAAAATTAAATATTTCGCGAGTTAAAATAAATATCATACAAACAATATTTAGGACTAAATAAAGCCACTGGAAAACGCTGAGTTCCTACTCCATAAATTTATCAATTCCATCGTCTTTCAATGGAAAAACTCCACATCAATTAGACAAAGACTATGCAAAGCCAGTAAATTCGATAATCTTGTTCAATCAAAGATAAATTATATCTTAATGCCCCTACTAATGGTAGGAAAATTTTTCGATTTATTCTCATTGCCAAAAATAGAAATGTTTCCTCGGAAGAAATTGAATTTGCCAAGGCCCGGGCGCACTATATAACTCGATAAATCTCTTTATAATACGTGGCGGTGTCAGAGGGAAAAAATGATAAATTGTCCGAAAACGGTTAATTTGTGATAACATGCCTGCGAGAATCATGAGCCATTTCCGCAAGATAATTATTTTGTATTTAATATCATCACCACTTGAGTATATGTTTAATGATGAAATTTTGGGAAGCTCTGTGACGTCGTGATCCTAATATTGCTGCATCTCAGTTGGTTGGATGTGAGCGACAAAACCTCGAGTGGAAAATAGCATTCAGGAAGCGTCTTAATCTACGTTTAATGGAACTGATATTTCTCATGGTGTTTGTCTCACTCATAGATTTACTTCGCATAATGGTTTTGTGTGATTCACCATGGATCTCACTGGCAGCCTGATAACACACTAACCACATTGTGTTAGTATAAAACCCAGCTAATACGTCTCTCACATCTCTCCCTCATGGGTTTTTACACGCCACCCCCACCCACCCCCAAACCACCGCCCCCTCCGAAAAAACCGAGATGGAGAGACACTTTTCGAGAGCTTTTTCTTTGATGCTCTCTCTCGCTTCCACATCCGTCCAGATGAAGCTTGTGTATATGACCTCTGACATAGTCTTTCATTTATTCTCTCATGTCAACTATCCTCGACCCCGCACCACACCCTCTCAAATCCTCCCGGCATCTATTTCCCGCACCCAGATCGCCCCACATTTTAATAGAAAGCACTCCCACTCGTGCGCTTTTTGCTCCGCACATCCCAGGCCATCCATTAAGTCTTGGGTTGAGCTTTCTCTCTCCTGGTGAGCAAATTCATCCCCGATCCGACCCCAAGCCCATGGCCCCGTCTAAGATGATGACGACCACACGACAACAAGAGAAAGTGATGCGGTTGTGCCCCAATGTATGTAAATCTTATCAAATTTATCATTCGCCCAACACCCCCTCCCCCATCTCCCGCAAAACTCTCATCCAAGACCCGCACAACCCACGCATATCGCCCGGTAGGCAATTTGGTTGGTCTTTTGCGGATATAAAAGGCAATTTTTAGCACCCACAAGGGGGTGGCGGTCAGAGGAGCACTGAGGGTTCATGGCGCCCGAGGCGGCCAGAAAAAGTCTTAAAGTATGACTAAAATTATTTCCTTATTCATTTAATTTAAGCAAATAATATTTAGACGATCGCTATTTTTATAAAAAGCGCTTTTTAAGAAGATCAACGTGAAACTGGCGCCATTTTTAGACGCTTTTTAACTAGATTATCTTTATCAGGGACCAGTATAATGTCAAAAAACGTTTTTAAGCTTATAATCGTTAAATGAGCGCCGGTTTTATAAAAAAGCGCTTTTTGAGCACATCATTGTTAAACGGTCGCTAGTTTAAAAAAAAAAAAGACACGCTTTTTTAAGCAGATCAAAAAGGCCCGTCCAACAAATTATCCTAGATGGAAACCTTATATATAAAAAGCGCCTTTTAAGCACAGAATCGTTAGACTTTTGTCATTTTACAAAAAAAACGCCTTTTTATGCAGATCATCGTTAGATGGACACCAGTTTTATATAAAATGCTTCTTTAACTCTACATCGTTAGACGTGCGCCAGTTTAAATATAGAAAAACCGCTTTTAAGTAGGACATCGTTAAGCAGTAGTCAATTTATCTCTTAAGGAAATCAATGGTAAACGGGCGCTTTTTATGAATTGATCTTATAAGCTTTTACGGTTAAACGGGCGCTTTTTTTAAAATTTGTTCTCTTCTTGGCATTTCTTTAAGTGTTTATCTTAATATAATATTAAATATAAAAATCAAATACGAAAAAATGCCTCCTCTTAGACTATACTTAACCGCCAACACTCCCCTTATTACGTCACTGGGTGGTGGTATATCACGGTCTTGTGGTGGAAAGCAATATAATTGTCATAATGTGCCAAAGTGTAATTGCTTGGCGATGCGGGTATGTTGTGTGGGAAATTTATCTCTAACTGAATCTCACCTTTTGAGCCAGAGTAGCGGTTCCACAATTACACGCCTATCTTTAGCATCTTCCACGAGCATGTCGTCGAGAAACTGATTCTGGGTCTTGTTCAGCAGGTAGTGTTTGTGGACTTTCTGCAATAAACACATTTTATCGCAAGTGATAGGACTTTAAATTTAAAGGATGGGAAATGTTGGAAAGGGGTAGATTTACAATTTTGTAATAATGAGCAGAGATTTTTATGATAATTTGCAGAATTTTTTTAAACAATTCTGAGGATATTTCAAGACTATTAGGATCGATATTTTTTGAGGTATTTCTTTTAACGCTTTAAGCATAAAATTTGATTTGATAAGGATTAGGAAACTGATTAACTGCGAACGTAATTGAATAAATAAGAACTTTTAATCCATGTTGTGTTTCATATCATTGATGCAATTATTATATATACCCTTATCTGTGTAAATATGTATATAAATAATAATTTTGGCATAATTAAAATTCTGCCATGTCAGTGCTCTTCATTTGGGCAAATATTGACTAAAAGTTGCACAAAATTTCTCACTCCTCGCCCTTATCTTATCTATATATAGACGTGAGCCACAGCTCACAGAGTGTTATCATGGTGTCACGATATGTGAATTTCAATGATTCTGCATTTGTTTTGAATTTTATACGAGACAAAATCACAATATATGCAACCAACCTCAATATTGCCATTCATGTCATACACCACGGGCTTGAACAGCTTCCCAAATGACTCTGTCGAGTAAACAATTCAATTAATTAGTGCTCAACATTGTGAGCTCTTGCCACTGCATAATCGTGACCACGAGGGCGAAAAAAAATCACTCACCAAATGTGGTAACAACCTCGCGGGATGCATTTAGAAAATGAAATGTATTGATTTTGTCGTTTGCCGGCAAATCTGGATATCCCTTCACGCTTTTCATTGATAATTTGGCTGCCATTTTTTTTATGATGAGGACAAAAAACGCTGGAAGACTGAATAAATTATCTTTCACTCTTTCACTGAAAAACTATTAACGTTTTTTTCTTGGCTATAAACTAATGATTTCAGGACTTTTTTCCCATCACTTTTTGTAACTTTTCTCAACCCGCCAAGAGCTGTTAATCACTCTAAACTCACTCATCAACTGATCCACTGTCACTCCAGAGACCCAGCGTTATCACTAATTTCGGTGGTTTTCCTCGTATGACCCATAAGCTGCACAGATAGGCACAAATATTGCTAAAGCGCGTTATCACATTTTCTTTTTTACACACATAAAAAAATTTCACTATCAAGAATTTATTGAACGGGCAAAATCTCCATTTTCCGTGGTGCGTCCCATATGTTTGATTCCAAGGGAATTATCAGGTCTCCCCCATCTTTCACAATGCCTAAACACCTCGGAAAAATGGGAAAGTAATTTTCCGTGAGCGCGCCCTAAAAGTAAAATTAGAAACAAAGGGGCCGTGAAAAGGGAGCAAAAACAGCAATAAATGATAATATATTGAAATAATAATTCACGGATATAAATTTGGAAATGGACACATTTATGACGGAATGTGTTATTCATTCAGACAAAAATTGGATATCCTTGAGATTGTGGAAAGGAAAAACCCATCCACAAAGTTTCTCCTAATGGCATCCCATTTACTGTCTCTGCTGAGCATTTTCTCCGACGAATTACCAATAAAGCAAATTTTCTCCACATTACATCACAATGCTTTATAAATACAGCCAGAGAGGCTTTTATATTTCGTCATGTTTAATCATCCACCCCCCGTCCCCCCCCCAATCTCCCATCAGGTATGAGAAGAGGGATTGAGGTTGATGGAGAATATGTGAAGCAATGAAAATGAGTCAATTAATTTTGATTTCTCTGCTTTTCCAGCACTCCTGTGGCTGCACATGGAGTTCACACCTTTTCTCAAGGGGGAAGCCTTTTGGGCTCATGCGTGAAATACAACGAGACATTTGGGAAAATAGGAAAATTGGTAAATTCCAAGAATAGACTAATTATACAGATCAGAGTTTATTTCTCTACATGTTTGAATTACTTCATACATGAATGCAAAATGTAATGAATTGATGAAGAATGTAAAATGATTAGGAAGACGTGGGGATGTTTCAAATGTGGGGCAGTGTTATTTTATGAGTTTTCTTACATATTTTTCCATCAAATTTTCTCATGCACTAACACAATGTGTAAAAGGGCATTGTCCTTTAGACATTGTGTTAGTGCATGGGAAAATTTGATGGAAAAATATATAAGAAAACTCATAAAATAACACTGCCCCACATTTGAAACATCCCCACGTCCCCCTAACCATTTTACATTCTTCATCAATTCATTACATTTTACATTCATGTGAAGTAATTCCAGCATGTAGAGAAATAAACTCTGATCTGTATAATTAGTCTATTCTTGGAATTTACCAATTTTCCTATTTTCCCAAATGTCTCGTTGTATTTCACGCATGAGCCCAAAAGGCTTCCCTCT
>CAKKOB020000131.1:56353-67881 GCA_918844115.2 Phlebotomus perniciosus | reverse complement strand
ATAAACAGCTTTAGAAAGTTTTCATAAACAGCCTTAAAGCTTTCATAAACAGCTTTAGAAAGCTTTCATAAACAGCATTAAAAGACTTTCATAAAAAGCTTAGTTTAGACAGCTTTATTAAACAGTTTTATAAAGCTTTCATAAACAGCATTTGAAAGCTTTCTTTTATCAGCTTTAGAAGGCTTTCTCAAACAACTTTAGAAAGCTTTATTAAACAGCTTTAGAGAGCTTTCATAAGCAGCTTTAGAAGGCATTCTAAAAATTGTTGTATTGCCATTTTTGTGTCTTGGCAATAAAATTTTTTTTTAAAGGTTTTAATATAGAAAATAAAAGTGATACGATGAAAGCTTCCGAATTAGAGTTTCGGGAAGCTTTTATACGAAATATGGAAGTGCTGGAAGCGGTGTACGTCTTTTTGACTGTTATATCTCCCCCTTGAAAGTAACACTGCCCCACGTTTGAAAACATCCCCTTTTTCCCCTATTATTACAATCTTTTTATATAAGAAAAACATTTTATTCATAATAAATGGTCTTTTAACGATGTTATAAGTTGAATGTTATAAAAAAACGTCTTTTAATAAAGTTAAAAAACGGGTTTTGAAACGAACAATATTCACACAGCGATTTTCTGTAATTAAATAGCGTATTTTTGGAATTTCTAAGACTACGATTTTTACTATTAAACAATACTTTACAGAAAAAAGAGATTTACATCAGAATAAAATCCTCACAATGAATTCCTCACCAATTGTAATGAATATTCTAATCTTGAGAATGTAAACAATTCATGCAATCCTTTACAGATTCTTATACGTTTTCTTTGACAAAAATTTCCCTGGAAAAGCAATTAAAACCCAATTTAGCCATTTGTCTAAAGTTGCCTGTTAGTTAGAGGCTCTTAAGATACTTCCACGCTCCACTACGTTTCTTAACATGTTATCCAAATAGTCGCGTACGTGAGTGTTGATGGGTGGAAATTAAATTTCAGGGTAGATACACACGTAATTTAATTTGTAGGTATGAACCCTCCAAAAATACTTCATTATACATCCCCCAGAAAATGCATGAGCATGAGAAGATTGTTTTAGGTTATATCGTAAGTATATTTATTATATACTTATTACGTAAAGGTTTTAAGTGAGAAACTATTTCGTACTGTGAGCGGTCTAATTTAATTTTCTAAACGGAATTTGACTTACGAAATGGGCGAAGAGATTGAATTTCCACCAACTTTGCTGTGTGCAACCAACAATTTGCACGTACGACGAAACACTGAATGATGTAGAGACTCCTTAGAGTGGCAATGCAAGTCCTCAAAATGTGCAATTATGTTGACTTGGAGTGTACTTTCAATAAAGTAATTTGATATATTTTCCTCCTCCATCGCATTGTGAGTTCATTGCGCCTTTGTGAAGAAGAGAGATAGATATCACAGAGGTTTCAGGGTTTCGTGAAAAATTCACTTTTCGCTTATTGGTGTGAAGCAATGTGCAAAATAACGATCGCGTGAAGGCAATATTAGAATCTGAAATCCGCCGTTTGTCCGTCTATCCGTCTGTTATATTGATCTGGAGGCTAAAAGGTTGCAGATAGAGGCTTCGGGTCTTCGGGAGACCCCCCATAATTCGATCCTGGGATCAGGACCAGGCCCTTCATTTTTCCAAAAAGCCCCCCTATCCCCTATAAAAACATGTTTTTTTGGTATATCTCGAAAACAAGTCTTGCGATTTTTTTCATTTTCACATATGTTTTGTAGATTTACTAGACGCACTTTTCGTCCATACATGCCAATGACCTTGAATAATTCCGTCTAATGGTTTTTCAAGGTCGAATGTTTGGAAATCTCTTTTCAAGGGTTTTACTCGCCACAAACCCATCATGTGGGTACTCAATGGAAAGGTCTTTGAATTTCCTACAATTCTAATCTGGTTTCAACAGACTTTATTATCCCTCTAATACCCTCCTCCTCAAACGCAACTTGTCGTGGCACTCCGCCAAGTCTAAACTTGGCATTTCTTTTTTTCAAAATTTCCGCGCAATTTCAAATCTCTAACATCTTCCCAGTGAACAAGTTCAATATATGCGGTCTTGCGGTGCGATTGATGGGAAGAATGTCTGGTGTTGCGTCATCATAAATACCACGCGGTGACACCAGTCGAAGGGGGTTGGAGCGATGAGACAATTCAATAAGTGGCAGGGCGGATGGCAGACACGAAGCATCGGTCTGGAGGCCTAACTAACTTCACCTTCAACATTCCACACATACATTGGTTGTAGAACGTTATGTAAATGTAGATTATAACATGTCTATGCAAATATTTGATTCTCCGCTCCACCAACACCCCTGTGTATTGTATTGAACCGGCGAATTAATTAAAGTTGCAAATTTAGGTTTTCCGCAATTAGTTTGGCAGCATTAGATCCACTCTCTCTGCACGCTCTTGAGAGCCGCTAAGGCGTATGGGCGCGAAGATACCAAACAACGAACGACTAATAACCAGTTTAAAGTTTATCTTCCATGGCTCACCCATCCTCCCACCCCCCCAGTTGCTCATTGAAAATTGGCTACCTGGAACATCGATGGTGGAAATCCTTGTCGTCTTTGAAATCATGTGTAGAAAATTACCAAAGCACTTTCCCAGCATGTCCCCCGCAAAGTGCAAAGTTCAGTGTTGCAATGGAATTTTCTATATATGTGTGAAAGAGAAACTTTCGCCACATTGCAATAGTTGAAGACTTTCAAAAGTCACCAAATACATCACCATTGTCCTCCATGACTTAAAGCGATAACGAAGAAATTGTCAACTGCTCAGACACGGTTTTGCTTCAATGGGTGAGTCAAGTGCAAGAAGAAAATTGATGTTACGAGTATTGTAACCTTGTTAGGTTTTATCAGCAATCACGGTCTATTTGCTGCTTCTAATATAATTCATATATGGCGGTTCTTGCAAAATAACACAAACACTGTTGCATCAATGGGGAGTGGTTGTCTTTGTCAACTTACAGATAAGAGGTTTGATGAGCAAATCGCACCAAAACAAATAGTAGTTTAAGTTTAGGGGAATAAAAAATACGGTCTTATCAGAATTTTAAATATTTTCTGTGTCAAATATTTAGTCGAAATAAAATTTTTGGATGTATTTTTTGAGTTATCTAAGAAAGAAGAGTTCAATAAAAACTGTAAACATTGAAAAGCGGTACCTAAACTTAATAAAATAAAATTTTAACACCTAAACATCTAAAAATTAATATCATTTTACAAATATTATGATAATAAAAGAGCTGAAGCTTTGAAAAGTTTTCCCAGAGCCAATGAAATATTTTTAGAGGCTTTGTGAAAACTTCTTGAAGCTTTCCAGGAAATTCTTAAACTTTGAAAAATGTAAGCTAGATTAACTGAAAGCTTTCTAAAATTGATGTAGCTCTACTTTACTAAAACTCTACAGAATTTACGAGTATTTGAAAAAGATCTGGAAAATTTGTAAAGCTTTGAGATAGTTTTTATGACTTTTGAGGTTCTCGATAAGCTTTTGAAAGTTCTAGAGAGCTTTTGAGGAATTTCTTTGAAGCTTTTTATATAGAAAGCTTTTAAAAAATCCTTCATAGAGAGCTTTAGAAAGATTTTTTGAAGGCTTTCTATTAAGTTTTGTTAGAAAGATTTTCTTTTAATTTTAGTTCTTTACGGCCGCAAACAATTTTTCTTTGAAAGATTTACAAGAAAGCTTTTTATAAAGCTTCATCTAAAGCTTTCATCTAAAAAAGCTTTCATCTAAGAAAGCTTTTATAAAGCTTTAGAAACTCTTCTTAGAAAACTTACATTGAAAGTTCTACCTTTCTTTGGAAAGCTTTCTTAGAAAGCTATATTTTTGGAAAGATTACTTAGAAAGCATTCATAGAAAGCTTACTTAAGTCTATAGAAAATAAAATTGATATAGGATAAAAGCTCTTCAAAGCTTTCGAATTTGGCTTTGGGGATAAAAGATGCAAAATATTTGTGAATCAACTAAGTGTTAACGAAATCAATAACTTTCAGCATTCCTAAAATAAGTTTGTCTAGCAATAAAATCTATAAATAGTCCATCCTACATTACTTCCAAATTTACCCATAAATGTACGTCTCAAACTGAAAGGTCAGAGTATTAAACCCACATTATAAGAAAAATGTTATTCAGACTTTTATTAAATTAATGACAAAAAAATAAAAGAATATTGTCAGACATTTTGCTATGTCAATTTTTTCTTGTTGAAGCAGAAAGAAGGATATAATCCATTATATAGAATAAGTGTATTAAATTCTCCGCCAACCCACATCAGGGAGTCAGTTGAATGGCAAAATGATTGGGAATCTTTGTTGTCTCTCAAGAATTCCATCTATAGGTAGACAATGGGCTGATAATACAATTTGTCTGCGGGGTGAATCAAGGATGGGAGAAGACTCTCTATTCACTTTCCTCTCCAATATTATTGGATGTGAGACCATGATGCGTTTGCTGTGTCATGTTTCTCAAAAGAATAAATATCAAAAGCAATTTTGCAGAATCAATCTGAAATACTATTCGTATATCTTCTTCCTTTTTGCACAAAACTTTTACTCAAGACTTTTTAGAGGGAACTTTCTTGCTGCAAATGTTCCATAACGTGGACAGTTGGAGACAACGCGAGTGTTGGAGGAAGTGTATTGTTATAGCCCCGGAGAGAAGGAATGCCATTTCAACCCGAGTAAGTATATATTCTCAACACTTTGGAGAGATGATATGAGACGACTCTGCGAGACACCATGCAAGGAAGGACTACAATGTCAGCTACAGAGCTATATTTGCAGAGCGACTCAAGTGTTCTTCCGGCCGTCGTCTCCAAAAACAAACACACACCACCCCATCCATGAGTGATGGCAAAGAAATTCCGCACGGAAGCTGCACAACAACTCCCTCGAATATTAACTCGAAGTGATGTGCATTCTTGTACGCAACAATTTGCTCTGCCATTGTTTACATCTTCTTCAAAATTAATTCAAAGAATCCTTACAAGCCACTGCGTCAATTTTGTCAGTCGCGAGATAGTGAAAGTTTTTGAAATCATACATGCAGAAAGTTATGCACGTTTCACGAACTTTATGCCATGAGGAGAGTTTCTTCCTCTTTGACTTCAACATTAACGCATCTTATATACATATTTCTGCATTTATATAGCTTTGAACATTTATTTAATATTATTAAATTCATTTAATTAAGGCAAATGTTGACAGAATAGAATTGTTAGGAAGACTTTTGGTTATTTTAGCTATCATAGAATTCAAATATGTAGATACATGTAATATAAGTTCTTCTCATTTTGTTATCAAAAGTGTAAGTTTTGCTAATAAGCTTATTATTTCTTGTTGGACTTTGTCGTAAGACAATGGTCATAGAAATAACTTTATGACAAAGTTTTCAGCTTATTCTAAGAGCTTTAAGAACTTTCTCAAGAGTTTCAGCAAATTTTGTTAAGTTTAAAATCACTTTTATACAAGTATTTGAAAATTTTGAAAAGCTTTTGCGTATAATTTTTGAGTTTTAGCGTTTGATTTAGGATATTTTGCTATTATTTTTGAAATTATTAAAAATTTTGAAGATGCTTTGAAAAATTTCCCGAGGCTTTAATAAATTGTAACGCTTTTAGATGATTAAGCAGTGTTTAGGGCTCTTAAAAGATTTTCCAAGCCTCCAAATATTCTCTGTAACATTTGACATATTATTTTCAAAGTATTTAAAAACTTGTTTTAAGACATTATATAATATAATTTTGTAAATCTTTATTATATTAGTTTAACTTTGAAAATTGTTTTGAACATCTATAAAATGACTCTAATAATTAATACAATTATGATAAGTGTTGTAGGCCTGAAGTATATGTTTAAAAGAAAAATTGTTGAATTGGAAAACTTTTTATTGTAATTTCTGTTTCAGATTTTCTGAAAATAATTTTTTTAGAAAAGAATGGGAAGAGAGAAGTTTTAAAATAAATCCCTCATTCCAACCCTTTTTCACTGAAAACTCTGACTTAAACTATTGCCAAAAACATCGATACAAAATATCGTGCACTTCATCAATTGAATATGAGCTGGAATAGCAAAATAATAAACATTCATGTCCTCCGATTTAGAAATGCTCCAGTAACGCTCCACGAGACCCGAAACATTTCGCATTTCCACCAATCGCAGAGGATATTTGCCCGAAATCTCCCGTGTGTCAGCATTAAAAGCCAATACGGTGTCTAATTGCTGCCCAACAGACCCATTGAACCATTTATGGCTGTCCAGGAGGATTAAACAATTCTCCGTAAAGTAGACACCGCTCGACAATCCGTTGAAAGCCCCAATGCCATCCGGTCGCCTAACAACCGTGCACTTTGCCCCCCTCTCGCGTCCCGTGGGAACCCTCCGTCTCGGCAGAGCCGCCCATCTCCCATGAAAGTCCCTTAGCGTCAACATCTGATCTATCCGGTCACAATTACTCCCCATTATGCCCTCCTCGCAGTGAGCCAGATCAAAAATGTGGCCCATCTCGTGCAAGAGACTCCCCAAACTCGTGGCGAAGCACCCCCCAAAAGTCCTTCGATACCCACTGTCGTCCATCAACTCATCCAGAGGCACTTTCGTCTCATCCTCCAGCCGATTACGCACATCCTCCACGCACTCTGGCCAGGAGAAGAGCGTGCCAGAGCCGAGGAGCGCCAAACCTCCACTCGCGAGAGCTGCATTGGCCACAGTCGCCGCCCGGATGCTCTCGTACGAGTAGTCAGCATTCTTCGTGCCGCGGTAGCGCGTGCATCCGATAAAAGCCACGAATTTGCGGCTCTGGCACACGGGCATCCGCTCGATAAGCTCGCGAGCGAAGAACGACCTGCATTAGTCACAATTAACTACTGCACAAAGTATTGACTCGATATAGCGTGGAGCTCGCACTCAGTCCAAATTCTTTTGGTTGATGTTAAACGGTTTTTTTAGGATTTCAAAATATTCCCAATCACATTTTTTTCTAAATTTTTAGCTTCTTTTTTTTCATTTCAAACTTGCAATATCTTACGGGAAATAGTATTGGTTGGGAAGGGAGGGAGAGACTCTTAATCGCTATCTATCTCTTTCTTGTTAATCACTGGTTAAGATTCCACTTGATGATTGAACAGCAGTGGGTTCAATCCCCGATAGAGTCAGGATTTTCCCCATGACTTTTTTGAGAGAATTGTCCAACGACTTGATTGGAGAGCAAATGGTTTAAAGGAAATAAAGAATAAATAATTTCGAAATAAATTAAAAACTGATAAAAGCGGTTCATGCATTGTATGTGGGTAAGCTGGAATAACCACTGGGCGTTTTAAAAATACTTTTGCTAATAAATTGATATTAATTGATTGATATTTTGGATGAAGTTGGTCCTCTTTTTGTATCTTCTTGAAAATCCTAGTGATATTGCCCCAATCATTAGCTATTCCACTTAAATGCGCTTTTATTACAACCTAAAATTCACCCAATTCACCACTAATGGCCACCTTAAAGAAAAGTTATTATGGTAGCATTTTATACCACAATTTTGCAGGGATTTTCTGGACATCTACTCTGTGGAAAGCTTGACGAATTAAGTTAAGCGATTTCACGAAAACTTGCAGAGCGCTACTTGTAAATATTTAGTGGCCATAAGTGGAAAAAACCTTTGAAAAGAGAAACGACTAATGGTCACCTCCAAATTTTAAACAAAACTACGAAAAAATAACATGAATTTAATATCAAGGGATAAATTAGTTCATGAGTGAACAGAAACAGACGGTTGAGTCTGGTTGAGTCCGTTCAAAAATTTGCATTTAACGCCATGCTAGTTCCTAGCTGTCTTGCCAGTGGATTTCCGCCAATTTTGGCAAAACTATACGAAGGGTACGACAGCATTAATTGCGGAGACCCTTTAATTGCGGAGACCATTAATTGCGGAGACCTTGGCAAAACTAAATATTTTGCGCGAATTTTCCCTCATTTTCACTTAAAAACCCAACAGAAATCTATTCTAACGATTAATGGAAGCCCCAAAAAGACCAGTAAACTGTTTCAGATGGCGCTTAAGTAAGAGCGCTAAGTACGATCTTAGCAAGACATCTTCAAGTGGTCAAATTTTAAGGTTTTTTCACCTAGACTTCCAGTAGGATCTTCCCTTAGACACTCCGTTTCGTTTTCCCGTTTCTAAATACTTGAGAAATTTGATTTTCCTTGAAGAAATGGGCAAAAATTGTTTTGCGCGCATCGCTGTCAATTGTCAAAAAGTGACTGTGAGCCGAATTGACATTTGGCGGCGCATTTTCTTCTAAGTTAAAATACTATATGTTATGGGAAAAAGGGAATTTTCGGGGCCTCCATTCCTCGTTAGTATTAATTTTCTGATAGATTTTATGTGAAATTGAAGGTTCCTGCTTCTTGAAATTATCGGCGAATAATGTAAAAGATTAGAACAAGATGAGTTAAATAAAACAAAAGATAATGGGGTTTACTAAGGCGCAATTACATCCAACGCCAATTACATAGAATCCCTTTAAGAATCTTACAAAGAAGAAACCCTTCCCACTATAAGAATCTCGACACTCGAATTAATGAATTTATTGCATGTTTCGGTTTAAAACATGGGGTTGTTTTACAGATTAGTAATATAGAACCCTTGAGAAAAGCCATAAAGAAAATTTCTGCAATAAGGAATGACTATCATTTGACGTAATTTGTCGTAATTAGCGGAATGTTTTATGTGCGAAAAAATAATATGTTATGCTTTTTAAGACTTATTGCAATCAACAAAATCGACTAATGGGGGGGGGGGGTGGCAAAATGGGGTTTGTTCTTTAATGTAATTTAAATTGCTGCAACTCCTGATTGCCATGAAAGTGAACTTTAATTAACGGGTGAGAAGGAAAGGTGCGAACTCCACGAGAGAGAGAGAGTGAGAGAGATAATGACCATAATTGCCTCTCAGTCATCCGGGAGGCTTCCTCAGTGGATAAATCACTGTGGAACTGCTGGCAATCTCCACTGAGACGGAATGTCTTCCTTCCGGATGCGCCAGAAGAGCGCAATTTCTCCGCAAAGACCATCTGAACGATCCGGATGCCAAGAGTGATTCTCTCACAGGCATTTTCCGCTGAATTCCTCCCTCTCGCTTGGAATGTCCCATCGTGATTCTTTGTCACGATGTACAGCGGAGTCACGGATCTCAGATTATCACTCTCCGTGTGATTTAAAGTAATTGAGAGCGAAATATCACAATAATTCAGTGTTAGTTCATTGACACCGTCTTTCAGGGATAGGAGACACTTGAATTCGCTATTAATTTGTGACACAGGACAACTTTCACGGTACTCACTGTTGAGGATGATGGACAGGGAGTTCTGGGAGCACTTCTCACTTATTTCACCGTTCACAAAGAACACTGAATGTGGTATTTTCTCATTGTTTTCAAGGTTCTTCAGTGAAATCTTGTGTTTACCATCGCCATCGCGACACATGTTTGAACAGCTGATCGTGACGTTTCAGCACTTTGGGGATTAGTCACGCGTGGCGCTAGTGTCTACCCATTTGTTTATTCCGCGTGTGCTTCGCATTTTCAGGGAATTTCCCACGAAAATGACACTTTTTAACGTAATTGTGGGCACTTATGAGGAATTCCTGTTAGGATTCACTCTAGAATCCACAGAAACTGTAAGATCCCCTTGAGATTCGCTGGAAATTCAACATTTTACATTTCTAACCTTACTTTTGACAGGAGAAATCTTCCGGGAAGCTGCTGAAGATCTTTGCTTCCCATTCCCACGTTGCTTCCGTGCGCTGTGTAGCCGGATGGGGTGAAATTGTTGCCAGCGGAGGTGCAGATGATAAAATCTTCATTTACAGTCTCAAGACGAAGCAGGAAATCGCCATCCTGACCGTTCAATCGTCAACAGTGAATACTCTGGAGTTTGCTCCGGATGGGAGTCACTTGTTTGCCGGATGTGCCGATGGATCACTGCTGGCGTACGCCTGTGACACCTGGGAGGTGGCCAGAACGTGGAAGGAGGCTCACAAGGGCTCAGTCAATCAGATTCGGATTCATCCGTCGGGGAAGTTGGCTCTGACACTGGGATCGGATCTCACTCTGAGGACCTGGAACCTCGTGAAAGGTCGTCAGGCTTATGCGACAAATCTCAAGTCGAAACAGGAGCTGGGCAGGATTGCTGAGTGTGTCGAATGGGCTCCAGATGGGAAGCATTTTGCCCTGTCCGGGAGTAAAATCGTCCAGATTTGGAGTTCCGAGGAAGCTTCCGTGAAAATGACCGTGAATTGCGATTCTCGACCAAATTGCTTAGCCTGGATCTCCAGTGAGATCCTGGCTGTTGGTCAGGAGAGCGGAAAGATTCTCTTGTATCATTTATCCGGGAAGAAAGAGAAATCCGTTGAAGCTCACGAGAAACGCGTCAAGGCGATATCCTGTAGGAATTCAAAGTTTCTCTCATCTGTGGGGAGTTCTGGGGATGTGACGGTGTGGTCAGTGGATCAGGAGAAGTTGGAGATGAAGAAAATTGCCTCCACGAACATCGGATGTCGTCCAACGTGCGTCTTCAACACGATAAATGACGAATTTCCAGCCATGAAGCGTGAAAAAGCCTCAGAATCCGTGGAAGAGGTCATAATAGAAGTTCCGGAAGTTGAGGAAGCACCAGAGACGCCTGTCCAGATATCAAAAAAACGGAAATCAGAGGCTTTCCGGCCTCCAGCTGCTTCTAGTACCAAGAAACTGAAGAAAAGACGATCTATGAATCCCTTCGGCTCTCTTGAAGTCACAGATGTTACACCTGAGGACCTCAACAGATCCCTTGGAGCAGTAGAGATCAAGAAAAACAGACGCAAAGCGAGAAAATCCCTCAATAGAACAATAAATTGAATTTTCCGCTCTCAAAAGATTATTCTTTTCATCCAGAGAGGGCGCTCACGGCTGCCGCGAGAGGCGCTCATGGCGTCGATATATCGGATTCAACTGTCATTCTGTCGTGATTTTTTGTCTCGTCCGTGTTTGTTTTTCTTCCACTCGCGAGAAATATTGCAAAATTCAGTGGGTGTGATTGTTTTTTATGGTCGTCCACCTTCGCACTAGCACCTGGGATTTCCGCATAAGTACATGGAGCTGCGAATAGTGCTGTTCTGTGCGTCGCGGAAGGAATAAGTGTGCTCCCAACACGCGTACTTGCGAAACAAGGTTAGTGAGACAAATTGCAAAGGAAGAAACAATGAGAACTTCAAAGGGGGGTAATCTCTTTCAAATAATAGGGTCCTTTATCAGTTTTAAGTTTGTTACTTGGAACTATTAAGAGTTGATGAGGTTTTTATAAAAATTTAATGATCATTTGGGAAATTACAGGGTATTCAATAAAAAGCGCTAGAAGTTTTTGCGATTTTTTCACTTTTAGAAGAAAATGCGCCGCCAAATGTCAATTCGGCTCACAATTCCTTTTTGACACTTGAGAGTGACGCGCGGAAAACGGTTT
>CAKKOB020000131.1:27035-50945 GCA_918844115.2 Phlebotomus perniciosus | reverse complement strand
TTAAGCGGACATCTTAACCACTGACCCACTGAGCCCCTAATCAAACCGTTTATATAAGTAAGGAATCGATAAAACTTCATTTTTATTTAATTCCAACGTTTTTTTTTTTTTGAATTTCTGTGATTTTTTAGACTGATACGAACTGTTATAATTTTTGGTATAATCTCTCATGTTTGGTAAAAACTTCAGGGTGGTCTGCAGATTTTTATTTGACACATATTATCGAACCCACGCGGCCGTATTTTGGTTTTCGCTTGGCTTATTGAAAAAAAAATCTTGTGGATAGATTTAGATTTTTTCATTTCTTTTTGCAATAAAGACTTTTGCTCGAAGAGTACACTAAAACCCAAGATGCCGAAGGAGCAATTTCGAGAAGCTGATGTGATAAAAAAGATGTAAGTTTGCCTATGATTATTCGCCAGTATAGGTATCCATTTTATTATCTTTATGTATTTTATCCATTTAATTTTATGATTCTTACATGTCTAGATCTAAGGTCAGATTTGGCATGAACAGCGCTGACATGATCCAGCAAGAGTCTCACATTCATGTGGTGTCTAAGAATCTGTACAATCAGGAACAGGGAAGAGTGCCGGTTGCCTATGGAGTGCTTGACAGAAGAATGGTAGAATAGTTTTCTGTGTTTCAAGAATTTATTATTCACTGTTTCTCTTTTTCTCTCTCTATTGTATTGCAGGGAATCAGTCAAAAGGATGCGACATGTGAGACTTGCAACCAGGGACTAAATGAATGTATTGGCCATTTTGGCTATCTTAATTTGGCATTACCGGTATTTCATGTTGGACACTTTCGCTCCACAATCACAATTCTTCAGTCGATCTGCAAGGTTTGCAGCAGAGTTATGCTAAAGGAGGAAGACAAACGATCCTACACAAAACGCCTTCTTAATCCGGATCTCTCATACTTGGCGAAGAAATCCATCCATTCTCAAGTTTTGGCTAAGGCAAAGAAGTGCACCAAGTGTAGATATTGTGGAGCTCTCAATGGACCGGTGAAGAAAGGTCCAGGACTTATGAAGATCGTCCATGACAACTATCGTGGGAAAAAAGCAACAGAACCTCTAATTTCTAATATTTTAGATGAAATGCTTCAGTCAACAGAGCATAACAAGGACTTGGCGCAATATATTGGATTACCTTCTTTAGTACAAGAGTTAAATCCACTACAAGTGCTTGATCTCTTTAAGAATATTCCGAAAAGTGATATTCCTCTCCTAGGAATGACTTCACCAGATGCCAATCCTGCGAATTTGATAGTAACACGCCTCTATGTACCTCCGGTATGCATTCGACCGTCAGTAGTGTCTGAAATCAAGGCAGGAACGACTGAAGATGATATAACTATGAAGCAGAGTGAGATCCTACTGATAAATGACGTGATTGCTAAGCATACATCAACAGGTGGGAAGGTGGAATTAATTCAAGAGGATTGGGACTTTCTACAGCTTCATGTCGCATTATATTTCAACAGTGAAGTCTCTGGAGTGCCCCTCACGATGATCCCCAAGAAACAAACTCGAGGCATTGTACAACGTCTCAAAGGGAAGCAAGGAAGATTCCGTGGGAATTTGTCGGGAAAGCGTGTAGACTTTTCAGCGAGAACTGTGATCTCACCTGATCCAAATTTACTTATCCATCAAGTTGGTGTTCCTGAGAGAGTGGCTAAAATTCTCACATACCCTGAGCGAGTGCACCCTAGAAACATTGAGAAAATGAGGCAATTGGTGCAGAATGGAACGGATAGGCATCCAGGAGCAAACTATGTCCAGCAGAAGGGGAGTGCATTTAAAAAGTATCTGGCATATGGAAATCGCGATAAAATTGCCCATGATTTACGATGCGGTGATATTGTGGAGCGACACTTAGTCGATGGGGACATTGTACTGTTCAATCGCCAACCCTCTCTTCACAAGCTCAGCATCATGTGCCACCAAGCCAAAGTGCAACAACAGAGGACTTTTAGATTTAATGAGTGTGCTTGCACACCCTACAATGCAGATTTTGACGGAGATGAGATGAATCTTCACTTGCCACAAACAGAGGAAGCTAGAGCTGAAGCCTGGATTCTCATGGGGAACAAATCAAATCTCGTGACACCCAAAAATGGAGAACTTCTTATTGCTGCCACTCAGGACTTTATCACCGGTGGGTATGTGCTTACACAAAAAGATGAATTTTTAACCAAGGAGAGAGCTATGCAGCTTGCCACATGTCTTATTGCTGGACCAGATGCTAATATGAAGGTAGAGCTTCCGCCACCGGCGATTCTTAAGCCGCGTGTGATGTGGACGGGAAAGCAAATATTCAGTCTCATTATGAAGCCTCACCGGGAGTCACACACTTTGATCAATTTAGAGACTAAAGGGAAGAATTACACAACAAACCAAGATCTCTGCTGCAAAGACTCTTATGTTGTGATTAGAAATTCTGAAATAATGTGTGGAGTTATGGACAAGAATACTATGGGATCTGGGACAAAGAAATGCATTTTCTACGTCCTGCTACGGGATTATGGTGAAGAGGAGGCAACAAGGGCTATGTGGAGGCTTTCGAAAATGACTTCTTACATGATAATGAATCGTGGATTCTCCTTTGGTGTGGGCGATGTGACACCGAGTCGAATTTTGTTGGGAGAGAAACAGAAACTACTGGATAATGGATATTCAAAGTGTAGCGATTACATTTCCAAGATGAAGACAGGAACTCTCCAGTGCCAGCCAGGATGTACTCTGGAGGAGACCCTGGAGTCTGTCATGTTGCGCGAACTATCAAGCATTCGTGAATTGGCTGCTAAGGCGTGTTTTAATGAGCTCCATCGTACAAATAGTGCCCTTATTATGGCTCAATCTGGTTCAAAGGGGTCCAATATTAATATCTCCCAGATGATTGCTTGCGTTGGCCAACAAGCCATCAATGGCAAGAGAGTGCCTAATGGCTACGAAGATAGGAGTTTGCCGCATTTTGAGAAATTCTCCAAAATTCCCGCCGCTCGTGGTTTCGTGCAAAACAGCTTCTTCTCAGGGCTAACTCCCACAGAGTTCTTCTTTCATACTATGGCCGGACGAGAAGGTCTCGTGGATACGGCGGTAAAGACTGCAGAAACAGGTTACTTACAAAGACGACTAGTTAAGTGTCTTGAGGATCTCGTCGTACACTATGACGGCACAGTGAGAAATGCCATTGGAGAGGTGGTGGAGTTCACCTATGGAGGAGATGGTTTGGACCCAGTCTTCATGGAAGTTCAAAGCAAACCGGTTGATTTGGAGAGACAATTCATGCACATCCGTGCTCTGAAAAAACATCGTGAAGAGGAGGCACTCGAAGGAGATGAAATTATGCCTACAGCTACGGAAATTTTAAGTCTTGATAGGTTTATCCACTCCAGACAAGATTTCAAGAGAGATTCCCTGTGAGTTTATGATTTTTTTACAATATTTTATTTCGTTCTAACGACTTCTGGAATTTATAGGGAATTTCTCAACACTGTGAGGAAGCATATCTGCAAGATTGAGAGCAATTACAGTATGAGAGGTCCTGGTGGTGAGATTTGTCGCACAACAAAAAGTCACCTTGAGGAATTTTTAGGAATTGTGGAGAAAAAGTATTGCAGAGCTGTTACAGAACCAGGAACGGCTGTGGGTGCTTTAGCCGCACAGAGCATTGGTGAACCAGGCACACAAATGACCCTCAAGACTTTTCATTTTGCTGGTGTAGCCTCCATGAACATCACTCAGGTTTGTTTTTACCTACTTATTTATTCTTATAAAATTATCTCATACCTACTCCTTCCCCACCTTCCTGTGAATTTGTATTTTTATTGTTTTTATTTTCATTTAGGGAGTGCCTCGAATTGTGGAAATTATCAATGCTTCAAAGACCATTTCTACTCCAATTATAACGGCGGAGTTGGAAAATAACACCAACATGGAGTTTGCCAGGAAAGTCAAGGGCAGAATTGAGAAAACTACCCTTGGAGAGGTATGTGAATAATTCATGCTATGAAGAAATAATCTCATAAATATTTCTCCATTCATCAGATTTCGTCGTACATTGAGGAAGTTTATAAACCATCCGACTGTTTCCTTCTCATCAAGTTGGACATTGATAGAATTCGAGTGTTAGGATTAGAAATTGATGCTGAAACTATTAGATTTGCGTGAGTAAAATGTAATAGCATTTTTCGAGCGAAAAGAATTTAAAAATTTTTGTCATTTTCAGGCTCAGAAATTCAAAATTACGCCTTAAGCCCAATAATATTGAAGTCTTAGGATCGTCTCTAGTGATTGTCCGACCAGATTCCAATAAGAATAGCTCACTTAATACCGAACTTCAGCGGCTGAGTACAGTTATTCCAAATATTGTCGTGGGTGGATTGTCCAATATCTCACGGGCTGTTATCGCCATTAATGATGCTGTTCAGCCACCGACTTATCAGCTGTGTGTCGAAGGATCTGGCTTACGGGACGTTATGGCGACTTATGGAGTGCGTGGAAATCACACAAAGAGCAACAACATCTGGGAAGTGTTTAACACATTGGGCATTGAGGCTGCCCGGACAACAATTATGACAGAAATTGCAAGTGTAATGAGTGGACATGGCATGAGTGTCGATAGTCGCCACGTTATGCTGTTAGCCAGTCAGATGACTAGCCGTGGAGAAGTGTTGGGAATAACTCGGCATGGTTTGGCCAAGATGCGAGAGTCTGTTTTCAATCTGGCATCGGTAAGAATTCAAGAAGTAGGCAATACCTGGAAATTCATTTATTTTTTTTTTACAGTTTGAGAAAACAGCCGATCATCTCTTTGATGCTTCTTACTATGGTCAAGTGGACTCGATAGATGGTGTGTCTGAGAGAATTATTCTTGGCATGCCAGCAGGTATTGGAACTGGTGTATTCAAGATTCTCCACAAGAATGAAAACTACATCCTGGATGAGCAAAATGAGCCTATATTCTATCTGAAGTAAATTTAAACCACATATTTCTATGGATTCATTTTTTGTGGCCCCTGTTGTGGGATGAGTTTCTCCATGATTTCGTGGTTGTATGTTGAGTGAAGCATTAAGCCTAGAACTCCTGCCCTTGAAGCCATTGCGGTACGGATTTGACGTTCCTGCTCCATGAGCTCATCCATCTTGAGCCACTGACGCACACGCTCCAAATCAATTTCAGCACGACGGATCTTCTCCCACACGTAGTGGCGAAAACATGATTTTTTCGGTGCCCTGCAAAATTCTCCCGCTAATTCGAAAACATTCTTCGTCAAGGGACATCCACAAACATCTGTGTCGCTAACTTTTGTGTCTTTACAGTGTTCCGGGCACAACACTCGGAGACGCTTACAGTAAGTCTTGTTGGCTGGATTGTAGAAGTCGCAGAACATGGGATTTCCACCGTCAATCCTTGTCTTAAATATGCTCCCGAAGCTTGTCTGACTTTCGTACTTGTTGAAGCATTTTTCCATGTGACGAATAGCCGTTTTGGAATGAATTTCGTGGCCACACGTAATACAATACATCGACATCTCATCTTCGGCGTCACTGTTATCCGTTGCTTTTGGGTCTAGAGTACATCTCTTAGCTCTTTCCACAAGTAGATCTAGTTCAGCGTGGCGCTTGTCTAGCTCAGCGAGAGTCGCTCTAACTGTCGTCTGTTTAGCGCGGATAGTATCTAGTTGTTTCCGATTTATAACCTCTGCTCGACACTGGCTTAAGTTCCACTCCTGAATTCTTTGCGGGAGAACCTGGTAGATGCGACTAGTAGCCAGTTTGATGCCACACTCATCGGAGCAATATTTTGACTGTGGCCGAGCTGTCATTCGACATCCTGGACCGTAACACTGACGCTGTCCCTCGAGAGCTGGATTCATTACGGGCTCTGGAGTTAAAGATCGGTGGCGTCTTCTTGAGACGTAGTGCCTAGAAGGTAATATAATGTAGTTAGAAATCAATATTACTTAAGATGATTAAGTAGGATTTACTTGGACTTCTGTGACTTCGGCTGTTTATGTCCGGTACGTCCAGTGCAAATCCTCTTCTCACAGCGAGACTTTTTAGACAGACAAGCCACACAGTTTCCGCATTTGTGAGCGTTGCAGCCAGCACAATTGCCACACCTGTTGTGACTTTTATTAGATATATTCTCGCGTTTCTTAGGCACGACTTTTGGAGGTTCTTCTATATGATTTTCATCTGAAAAGGATGATTTATTAGTTAGAGGAAGTTCTTTTTTCTTATTTATTTATAATATAAATACGTTTGGCTGTAAAAGCTGGAATCGCTCGGAAAACTGTCTGAAGAGTTGGATCTTCATCCCTGCATCTCTGACAATAATAGTGCTTGATGTGTTTGGATTCCTTCTCTGATATATTTATGCAATCCCCATGATACCATTCCTCGCATCCATCGCAACCACTGAAATAAACTTTGCTTAGCTCCGGGATGTTACTTTTTGTAAAATACTCTTACATCATGAATCGTGAGCAGTCGGATGACCTGCAAATACAATATGCTTGTCCGTCTTGCTTCATTATCGTCGCTATTTTACTTTTCCTCTCGGGCAGATCAAATTCTCTGGCAATTTCTTCCTTCTGCAAAAAAGAAAACACGTCTGTCATGTAGAAAAGGGCCCTGAAATATTTGAACTCACGCTGCGCTTGAATTTCTTTTTCTCTGACATGGTTAACGCATATGAGGACTTCTTAGTATAGATTTTCACAAGGATTTGATGTTGTAAATCAATTATGAAGCTGAAATCAGCAGAATTATAGGCAGAAAAGGTGGGCACAATATACAACGCACATAACGAACGCCATATTGATTTAGTGCATTCCAGCTCTTTCCAGCTGCAGATTTGTCTGTAGAAAATTAACGAAAAAGCCCATTTTCTAGCAAACGGAAAAAAGCTCCTTCAGTTTCGTGAATCGTGAGAGCTCCTCGGCGTTAGCGTACTGTGCAGGAGCCAGAGAAGGACAAAACTGATATTTTAATTGTGATTTTATCAAGTAAAATGTTACTAAACTAGTGCAGTCAATTCATTTTCACTATAATGCCTCAGTGTGCAAGTCTTTTTGTGTGTTTTGGTTCTTGATAGTGAATGAATAATTGTGGAAAAAAGCGAAAGTAGAGAGGGAAAAATCTATGTGACATTCTCTTTCATAAATTATCTCTTCCTTGGAAAAAAGCTCTATTCATACACACACCAAAGAAGCTCTCTCCAACAAAATTATTTCCCATCATACAACGCGACGTAATTTGGATCAATTTCTAAAACGAGAGGAGAAAAGGGAGCTAATAAGGGGCTATAAAGCCAAAAATTTGAATGTGCGTCTGAAGGAAGAGTTCTCAAAAAAATGAGTGCATTGTGAGGTGGCCCCAAGCAGGAGTTAGAAAGAGAGAAACGAGTGGAGAAAAAAGCGCATTGAAGGTTTCGCTGTCCAGAGTTGAGGAGCCAGAGAGAAAATAAGTACGACAGGAGAGAAACTTTCGTGGTCGGGTCTCGGGCGACAATCGGTAAGTCCTCGTTGCGGACTGCAGTTCAATTGGTACGTGTGTGCGACACAGAACGGCCCATTTTCGAACTTTTGAGCTTTCCATTAGATTCCTCTCTCTTTTTTTTGTCTAATTACATAATTCTGAAACCGATAGGTGAATTTTTTTACAATTGCATTCTGTCCTTTTACTTCTAATTTCATATACTTACAGTGTAACTATATTTTATAACCATGAATGGTGCGAGAAAAGTGTGAAAGATTTTAGTGTGGGGGCGCGCAAAAGGCGAAAAAGGACATGGAAAAAGAGTAATCGCTCCGTGTGTGTGTGCAATACGGAAAATTTTCTCACTTTTTCACCTCAAGAAAAGTCACTCCGTGTATGTAGTGTAGTAGAAGAAAATGGTGTGCTTTTTCACAACTTGGAAAAATGTTTTGTGAAGTATTAAAGAAGAAAAGCCTGTTTCCTAGTGCTGAAAAATGAAATTTTAAAAAAGTAAAAAAGTAAAAAAGTGCAGAGAATTTCAATAATTGAAAGCTATGTGGATCGATTGGCTCGATTATATGATCAATAGGATTTTACAGAACAAGTATAGAGAAATATATCGAGGTGAATAATTATTCTTATCTCTTATAATAATAATAGAAGGATTTTTGGATATTGGGCGTAGTTCGTTTTCTTCATGATTCTTTTATCACATTACTTTTTCCGTCGCCACTTTGGTGTATGACCCACCCTTATCTATTGAACTCAACTTTTGCTCAATTCCTCTCTTTCTCTCTCATTCTTTTTTTTTTTATTTATTACATTAACTCTCTCGCTAGAGACTTCGGCAAAATAAAAAAATACAAGACTATCATATTTGTGCACTTAATTTGTGACTTTCAGTGATTTGAGATATAGCTTTCTGTAGTACATACTTTAAAATTTTGTGTTTTTCTCCGTATTCCCTGGACAAAGTGTTTGTATAAAATAAAATAGAAAAAAATAAGAAGAGTTCACACAAATTACCCTTCAGTAATCAGTAAAGCTCTCTTACTCTCTTGCATTGGTGGACTTTCTAAACAAGTTTGAGAACATAGCGAGAGGGAGAGCTTTTGAGAGAAAAAGAGGGAAAGAGAGAGAGAGAGGCAATTCTGGATACTCCTAAGTACATATACAATACATATACATATCTAGAACTAAAAGTGGAACAGAACATGGTCTTGTATTGATTTTTCTTTGGCAGAATGCTTTATGTTCTTGAGCTTTACACTTCCACATTAATTTTGCTTTTGTCGCTGCGAGGAACTCTCTTAAGGCTTTCTTCTTGCCTTTACGTCTTAGGAGTTCCAGAAGCTGTCCGTAACGAAAAAAAAAACTACTCATAATGATCAAAAATACTAAATCAATTATAAAGGAAAAAAAGAAAAGTGTAGAAAGTGTGTGTAAAAGACAATGATTTGCCATCGATGGGAGAGAAGGACGCTTGTGAATTAAAGTTTAAAGCTAGAGAGTTTAGTTTAAAGCTTAATGCCCGCCTTGTCCAATTATTTCGCCATTTATGTGTGCAAATTACTTATTCATCTTTTCACACCTTTCTATTCATCGGAATGTCGAGTTTTGATATTGCTTTCCTCTTACAGTTCTAATTTTGACCCTTTACCATAGTATTTAATATTATCAGAATGTTTTCGTCAATAACTGTCAATACAATAGTTTACCAAGTTTCTTGATAAAATGTAGCAAAGAAAATAGACATGTAAGAAGTGTGTAATTTCTTAAAGTGCCATAATATGGATGTACCTACCTAAACGGATAAAAAGGAAAATAAATTGTATACTTATCTCTAATGTGAAAGGTTCTGGATAAGTATATCGCGCCTGCAAGTGAACAATGAATTTTTCCAACACCCAAGGAATCCTCATTGACATTTTCACTATATATAAAATTCCGGCTGTGGGCTTAGTGTCTCGAAATTGACCTTGAAATAAGCACGCGACTTTAGGCGATCACAACCCTTTTATATTAGAGAGTGCCGTGTAGAGGAGTATTTTTTTCATCTTGTGATTGATGTAATTAGTTATGTAATTAATTTAAAAAAAAATCTAACATTGTAATACACGAAATAATAGTAATGATACCTAAGTCTGTTTGGTGCCTTATTTATGCGTGCTGTCATTCTTTTTATGGTAGTCTCGGGATTTGGTACAAACTTTACTTATAACTCACAGTTCTTTAACTGCACAATCAAGTATTATGTATGTAGTACCATTCTAGGGGCTCGTCAAAGACTACCACTACAGATATTTAAAAAAAACACCGAATTGCACCATTTTTGAGCAAATGACAATAATTTTTTTTTGGTCTGAGGCAGGAATAACAGTCGTTCTACAAATGCTTCTGAAGACATCATAAAAGATGCAACACTGGTTTAATTATTGTGAGATTACATATCAAAATCTTCGACATGTTAAATACGTTAATGATAAGAATTCCTGTTGCACCTACGCCAATCCTTAGGAATACCGCAGTTTACTACCTTAGTACACCTCAGTATCCTGTACTATAGTCCTGATTATGAATAGATTATTGATGTAGGTATAGGTAATCTGAGAGTTATTCGAAACTTGTTTGAAACCCTATTTGTAATATAGAACTACTTTTTCTTTTCCATTAAAAATGTGAAAAATATACATTGGTAACCTAATTCACAATTTTAGTCCGGATTTATCGGATTTATTTTTCAATATTCTTTATCGCTCATGTAGTGGCAAATAACGTGGCAAAGAATAAAATAACTCGATTAGACAGAAAAAGAATAATTCAATTGTCATTATTGTCTAAAATATTGTAGTACTGAAGATATTTTTTTTGTTTTACTCTTGCAGAATTAGTTCTCCTTTAACCAGCAGTATTGCGAAAAGAAACTAGTCTCGGATGTGACAGACATAGAAAACCAATGTGAGTACCTTTTTTTTCATAAAAGCTTAACGAATTAGAAAAGATAACAAATAAATAATGATATTATAATAAATTGACCCTGAATTTCATTTACAGGCCTGGGCTTCTGAGGCTATCACCAATTGGCTGCAAAGACAATGACTGAAGCTTCCAACTCATCTTCTGAGGAAGAACGCAGCTTGTTCCGTCCTTTCACCCGTGAATCATTGGCTGCAATCGAAACACGAATTGCAGTAGAGACTGCAAAGCAAAAGGAGTTGGAGAAGAAGAGAGCTGAGGGCGAGGTGAGTATCTCATGTGGAAAATTTTTGCTTCCTCCCCAGCTGATATCTAGCAGGAGAAAAAGCATTATCTTATCTCTCCTCTGCATTAACTAGTCTACTGTCTCTTCTCTTTCACAAGATATGTTTTACTATCGGAAAAATTGTTGTAAATGTTCTCTGTCACTGACATTATTTATAATTATTATCATTTTCTGTTGCATTTAGAAGGTTAAGTGCATAAGTATACTATTTCATAGGCTTTTTCTTAAGAAGAGTATAACAGTACACTTATGTGCTATCCTGTCGATTTATACAAGGGGAAGAAACAAAAACAAAATATTTTTTTTTTATATTTAATGATTTCTTGTCTCTTTGACATCGGCATCTGTTTTATTGCTCTATTTCATTAAATTTTATTTACTTTTTATCTCTTTATTTACATGGTCGTAATTTTTTGTGTCTAATAGTAGTCTTATGAAAAATCATTCTTAACGGCTCAGAAAATAAGTATGATAACAACTTACATGTAAAGAGTTATCCATCCTGAACCGTTGCTGTAATACCTAATTCTGTTTAAATTTGTATACTAATTGGATGTGTAACTTTTTTTCTTTTCACTAAATCTTATTTTCTTTTTCACCATGAGGAAACTAAATTGCAATTTTTCACATATGCAAAGTGCTTAATTCTTTATTAAGGTATCAAAATCATTGAGACGGAGCATTAAACCAAAAAAGTCTGTTCACCAAATTTCACATGTCCCAATAATCATAATTTGCAATACATAGCATATAGACAACAATCCGATTAGAGAGAAGTATTGCATTTGCAATTGATGATAAAAAGATGATGCATTCTCACATGAAATAAATAATCGCGATTGAATGTGTAACCTAACAAGAGTTATATTTGAATATTTCAGCCTGTTTATGGTCGCAAGAAAAAACAGAAGGAAGTAAGATGATGTCCTTTTATACCAAAGTTTTTCTTATCTTTCATTTCAATCAATCAATATATTTTTTTTACTTGCATTACATAAATTTTTACCTTTTTACATCAAATAGATGAATATACATTACATTCCAGCAGCAATTTTTATCATAAAATATTTATCATCTTTTGATAAAAGAAAAAAGTCACATAGGTTGAATTGCTCGACATAATTACCGACGTTTTGACTTTCACATTTCACATAGATAATACTTGAAATATGATAGTCAAAGCAGCGAATTAAAAAATTATAAAGTTGATTTTGAGCTAATTCAGTCTATTAAGAAATGCTTCCTTTTTTTGCGACACATTTTTTTGTACAAATATTGCGACAATAGCCACGCTGTACGTATCCTACACATTGAAGATAAAAAAAAAGATACAATTTTTTATTAGGATTCTATTTTTCCTCTTTTTGTTCTTCACCGATGATCAAAGATTTTTTTTCTTAGTATAGCAGCTTTATTAATAATTCTGCCATTTTTAACAAATCAAAGCTGTAAAGAAAATACTTGAATAGTGATTTTTACCACTTTAAATTAATATTTTAGGCGTAGTCACTAATTTAGAAAGAGAAATAGAAAGTGGAAAATTTTTATTCGCGGATGACTGAGGTGTTAATTGGAATTGTATACATCAAATAATTTTAAATGTGAAAGTTTATGGAATAGATCGAAAAATCCGATAACATGTCATATTGTAGGATGATTCTACTTAATATTCATTGAATATTAATCTTAACACTAGAAATTCCGGAGGATTTTTATACCTCACTTAAAATACACCTATACATAGGTGTAAATTAAAAAAATACCTTAAAATACCTATACAAAGGGTCTATACATAGACCCTTTGAGGACCGTGGGGTCATATATAAGGAAATAATTATTATTTTTTTCAATATTTCCCATTTTTTAATTTTTCTCTTGTGCTCACGAATGTATACTATAAAAATATAGGAAAAATATAAATTGGATCTCCGGCTTTCCCTGAAAAATTGTATATAAGTGCAAAAATCGAGAATTTTTAAAAATCTTCTCACAAAATTAATTTGGGTTTTCTGAGCCCTTTCAGTTTGATTTCGCTCAAAATTACATTGGAATCGTAAAAGAGACTTACTTCTGATAATAATTTTCCAAAAGAGAAATTCAAATTTTCCGGGAAAAGCGATTTTGGCCATTTACAGCCATATTTTCTGCAATGTTCTGAACAGTTTAAAAAAATTCCGTAAATTCACAAGGTCTTATTTAGATCCCAATACAAGAAATAACAGCACTGATCAACTCGGCAATGGCCAGCAACACCGCGGTACTCAGAAGGGTTAAATTTGTATGAGTTGGACCAAGCGCGATGTAGGGGTCTATGTCATATAGCTTCAAACTATGTCTGGGGTAACATTAATGCCTAAATTTATTTGATTAGTCCAGAAGTTTAGCCGTAATAATGCCTACTAATATTTTGATAGATACTTATTTTCGAATTGTGTAAAATGTTATTTTTCCATTTTATAAAAGTAAAAGAAAACTTTTAGAAAGTCTTAAATGTTTTGAAGATTCATTTGTAGGTAGATGATCATTAACTCTACGTCTAAGTCATTGTTGCTTGTATCAAGTTCCACATAAGTTATCACACGTAGGTGTCTCGATGGAAGGTAAACGTTGAAAGTTAGCGAAGTAACACGTGTTGAAGACATGATATTTTCCGCAAATGTTTTTAATAGAAACAATGCTTCTTTATACTTACCTGTCCATTCCAGGGCATTTGGAATAAATTTGTATTTTGTTGTAACTTTTAGAATGATGACAGCGCTAATGTCTCACAATGTATGAAGGGGTTGATTTGAGTAATGTACTCTGTAACTTTACATAATTGGTGAATTTGTATAGAAGGTATCAATAGGGGATCGCGGGGAAATTTCTCTATATCTAAAAGTTATAGTGAGCTCCCGGTGGCTCAGTCGGCTAGCGCGCCGGCTGTTTTCCTACCCCGAGAATTGTGGGTTCAATCCCACAGGATGGTCAAAGAAATTTGACCATTTTTCTGGCCTGCGCTATCCTTCTAACCTCTTTCCTTCAATTTTCTACACTTCCTTTATCCACTATCCTATCCTACATCTACACAAAAACAACCTGAAGGTCCTGTGGAAGATGGACGGCACACAAAAGACAGTGGAATCTTAGAATTTCACACCACAAATAACTCATACAAAAATTAACACGTACAGTACACAAGAGTACATACGTGAGGCACACACAAAGAGGAAAAAACTACCAAGAACTACACACACACATACACAACGAAGCACACACAAAACATATTCCATACAAAATGTAGGCTATATTAATAAAAGCCTTATAATTAGTTAATAATAATAATAATAAAAGTTATAGAGGACACCACCCTTATTATTCCCATCACACATTGCGACCCGCTAGTGCTTTATATTGGTGGTCAAATATTCGAAAATTTCGAAAAAAGTAGTAAATTTGTATGGGAGGTACCAGATAGGAGAGGTGGGGGAAGTTTTCATATAGCCTATGTCCCAACCTAGGATACCAACTATACCTATGCCAAATATCATCCGGATCGGTTCAGCGGATTGGCCGTGATGAGGTAACACACTGACAGACAGACAGACAGACAGACAGACAGACAGACACACAGACACACAGCAGACACACAGCACACAAACATTTTGGAGATGGGTATTTTCGGACTCCTGGAGTCACGTCCGGTCGAGATTTAATGGTTTGGGGGTGATCAGGCCAATTCAGATATGCACACTTGGCTTTATGTATTAGGATTATCACCTTGGCTCCACTATAATCTGACGACTCAGGGGTTGCTGGGAGAGACACGGCTGAGATGATGAGAAGTTGATCTTTTGGAGATTTGCACATGAAAACATGGCCTTCCGTTTAGCCAAGTGGCTTAATCGACGTCCTGGCGATTGAGTTTTTTTCTTCCTCAAATATCTCTTTTTAGAACTGGACGGTGACCTCAATTTCACAAAACTAGAAGTAGTCTCTGCACCAATGAATCTCTCAGCAAATTTGGTACTCAGGCTTTCAATTTTCTCAGTGTATTTTGACCTGTTGTAACTAAAGAAAAGAAAATAGGTTATTTTTTCAAGGAAAAATTTAATTACATGTAGGTAATAATAAACAGCTTACTGAATTCCATGTGTGAAAATATTTTTCGCATAAGGCCACGCAGATTCTATAGCTTCTTGAATAGTATTCATGGGCTTCATTAAACTCCCTAATTCCCTGTCTTGCCCGGCAACCGCTGCTCTTGAAATAATCTCTGAATTGTTGTTCTCAAATTGACTCAGAATTTCCTCTACTGAGAGGTGGAATGTTGTTACAGATGGGGGTGGCAAGACACCAGCAAGGGCATTATGGAGATTCTTTAATGTCCTTTTCTCTCGCCTGGTCAAACAGTCCTCGTTATCTGAATTATTCATGAGAGATAAGTCACATGTACTCTTGTCCTCATCTTTACTCGTCACAGCCTCATCGTCGGATTCAAAACCAAGAATATCTGGGGATTCATTATCCACAGAACTAATAGTCTCACGTTCTTGTGTGGCATTTAAATTTGATAATACAGAGAGATCAATTTGGAGGCTTGCCTGTGATGAATCCAGAACTGTGGTTGAACTGCAGTTAAATAAAGATTCGTCAACATTCACGTGAATTGAAGTTGTTGGAAGGGGAATTTTTCCATTAAAAGTCAAATCTTCCACTTGTGGTTCCTCAATTTCTCCAGAAATCTCGTGAAAAACTGCCACACAGCTATCGTCGACGATTTCTGTTGGAGGAATGGCTGCGACACTTTTCTGAGTACTCCGTGAAAAGTCACCCACGTCATTCTGGTAACGCAAATCTTGATCAGAAATTATATCTGATTGATCTGTAATCTCACTCAGGTTCGCAATCTTTGCAGCATTCTCGTCTTCTGAGTCTGCATCGCAAATATAAGAGAAACTTTGATTCTTTGGAAAAACCACTGCATGATGCTCCGGAAACGAGAGTTCACTGTCTGGCAAACTATTTTCCCGGACAAAATCACTATTGGCGTCCAAAGTGGGTGTTTTCTCGTGTTCATTATACTCCATATTTTATCAGCTATAGTCTAAGAAAAGGTGTAATTCTTCTATACCCTACACTTTTTGCTGAATTAACTTCTTTTTTTTCCGCCGAAAAACCAAGCTTCCTTTGAATTGTCAAAACCAAAACATCTCAGGAGATACAGCAGCGCCACTATGCGGAAATATTCGGTGTTCAGTTGGCAAGCGTGATTTTGCATGCGCGCTGCTTCCGCTGTCACAGACACAGTATTCTGCCATTTTCCATCAACCTCCTGAGCTGGTAAGTTGTTTCATCAAAAATTTCAGTCTTTTAGATTATATTTAGTTAGGTACTCATTATAAGAATTTGAAAAAAAAATATTGTTTATGAAGAATATAAATAAGGAAATACTTGCCTCCGCCGAATTCTAAAATAACGTTAAAATTTTATTCATGGGTTTTCGTGGAGTGAATAAAAATTCTATTTTTTTTTCTCTCTTCTGGGTGATTTCAGGAAGCACTTCTGTAATTTCTTGGTCGTATTCCTAAATTCCGTCTTGGGACAAAACAAATAATGTGGAAAAACGTGAAAATAAGCCATATAAAATGGCAGAATGAGGCGAATTTTGAGGTTAACTTTGGGCAGCGTGGTGGCACTTCTTGACCAGAAAGGCAAGTAATATGTACTAAATACCCATTAAATTGCTCTTTAAATGATGATCTGTTACCGCCCCAGACCTAATATATATTGAAGGATTGGTTTGCTCACTGAAAAGAACATTTTCCTAATTTTGATCTATTTCCGGTTTCTACGAGACTAATATAATGTACCTTATCTATATATTGATATACATTTCAGGGACTTCGTCAAAGCGATAAAATGATCAAGAACTTGAATGATCAAGAAGCCCCCAAGTAGCGTCTGCACCAAAATCAAAGATACGGAATGAAACAAACAGGTAAGATTCCCAAGAACCCTTGCCCTTGTAGCTTGATATGTAGCTGGGGCCGTAAAATTAAAAGACAAAAAAAGGCAAGTAATATGTATTAAATACCCATTAAATTGCTCTTTAAATGATGATCTGTTACCGCCCCAGACCTAATATATATTGAAGGATTGGTTTGCTCACTGAAAAGAACATTTTCCTAAATTTGATCTATTTCCGATTTCTACGAGACTAATATACCTATATTGATACATTTCAGGGACTTTGTCAAAGCGATAAAATGGCCAAGAACCTGAACGATCAAGAATTCTCCAAGTAGCGTCTACGCCAAAATCAAAGAGATTGGAATGAACAGAACAGGTAAGATTCCCAAGAACAAAAATTTGATTTCAACAAATAATTGAATTGATGATAACAACGGACAAGCATATACCTGAATATCCTGTTGAGTAATCTTAGCTGATTTTTTTTAAGTTTCACACTTTAATTGAAAGAAAATTTTGGCGAAAAATTACAATATTGAACATTTTTTTTCAGGCATCTTCTTTGGTTACAAGATCACCCAAGGTGCCTTCTCAAAAGGTGAGAATTCTTAAGGCTCTGCTCCAATTAAGCTTCGGTCGGTGTGAGTGTGAGCGTCAACCTTCCCCTCCCTCCCCTCCAGACTGACAAATGTCAAAATGTATTGAGAGCTGTGGAAGCGCGATGCTCACACGAGTATGGAGGGGCATGACGTGAGAGTGGTGGGGATTTGAAGCTCAAGCTCAAGCCGACCGAAGCCTAATTGGAGCAGAGCCTTTAAGTTAACAAAATTTCTGTAAAACTTCTAAAAACTGTTTTTGCATTAGAAATTATTTAAAAATATACTCCAAAAGCTTTTCAAAATCATCCAAATAACTTAAAAAAAAACTTCTTAAGGGGTTACATGGGTCTCTCAGGCGGTAAAACAGCCTTTCTTTTCTTAATAATAACTCATTGTGTAGAAAATATTTTGAGAATTCCAACTTTTGTCATATGAAAGAGTAACAATTGAACAAAATTTTAAAAACAAAATTCTTTGAAAAATTTTAAAAAAATTGGCCCGTTGGTAATCGATTTTCGGAAGCCTCTCAAAAAAAATTGCCTTTGCGGTAAAAAAAATTGTAAAGTGAGGTGGAGGAGGAAGTAAGTGTCCATTAGGGCACCTACTCCCTGAGCACTAAGACCAATGAAGGGTCCATTGTACTCCAGCTCCCCGGGCAACTTCCTCTCGGGGTTCGTGGTATAGGAAAAAAAGCAGTGAATTCATCTGGGGTCCTTGAACAGGATGGGGATTGAACTCACAATTTTCTCTTTTCTAAGCAATGACAGACACTTAGACCTCTCGGCCATGAACCCCCTAACAATTGGACTTGTTTCCCCCTCAGAATTGGGTTGACAGGTCAGTTCGATGTAGTTGGTCGACTGAAATTTCCTATAAAGTGTAAGCTGAATTTTTTAAGATTGGCAGAACGCCATCTCTGGAACATTCCGAGAAAGTACCCGAAAAATCAAGAAATGCAGAATAAAGATTGCTCTCGAATAGAGCGTTTAGTCCATATTATTTAAGGTTAACCATATCAAATCAAAACTTTGATTAAACATATCTTGGATCAGAGTTCAGATAGAAACTTGTGCGGTACAACGTTGAAAACTCCTATACCTAACATACTAAAATATAAAGAAACTACATAATTTCATTCTCAAAATATTCAATTTTAAAGTTTTGAAAGTGTTTTCTAGCGCCAGTTAAATGAACTTTCAATATTCTGCCAAACTTATTATTTGCTGATACAAACCACGAATCCCAACTAAAATTAAATTCATAAATATTTTTCTGTTTAACTTCACGTGACATTTATATAAACGTGGGCCACACTGTGTTTACGATATTTATCAAATTAGAACTCCCACATCTCATTTCTGCGTTCCGGACGATATCCGCGAATCCGGTGGAAAAGTTTTTTCATCGGATTAGTTTGAATGCAAAAAAAAAATTCCCGCGAGATGCGATACCGATTTTTTTCGTGTGTCTGAACTAAAGTTTACCCACAGCTTAATTATGTTAATTGTTGTGCAATTATCCAAGTATTTCCACAGTGATCTTTTTTCCACTTTATTCTTTTTGTTTTGCAAGTTAAACACACTCCGTGTATTTATTCTATGACTCAATGATCATTTTGCCAGCGGGCTCAGCGTGTGCATTTTTAATAACCCATAGTGTCTATCATGAGTTTGTGATGAGAATTCGATCTCATGCGATCATGATGGAAATTTCCCTTTCACCTTTGGAAGAAAAAAAAATACTTACGACTCTCGGAAATATCATTTAGAGTGTGAAGTTGGCCGAGAGAGTGCTTTGAGAGACATTTTGTCTAACCTTCGACATCAATTGGCTGTAATTTTCATTTTGTACAAAACAATTGACGCAAATTAGGTGGTTCTTTTTGCCATGGGGGGAGGGATGATCACAATGTTGGCACGGTTTGTCCTGAACTCTATGCTGAATTGGAATTTCTTTAACTCTGCAAGGCGCGCCATCTATCTAAAGTATTGCAAAGGTATAAAATATCCTTTCCCAAGATGGCGCCACGAGCATAACCTCAAAACTTGCCCTTTAAACAGTAGATTCAGGACAAACTGTGCTTGTTTTCAAAGTTTAAAGGACGGAAACGGGCGGGAAGGTCTCTCCCTCGCTGTTATGGAAAATTAGATGGATCACACAAATTGCAGTTTGTTGTATTGTTGTATCACTGGTGATCACGACCTCAATTTATGCCCACGAGATCGCGCAAAAGTCGTTGATCGGCGCGGAGATTACAAATTGACAGCAATTTTCTCCATTTCCATTTTCCGGCATTTTCCATCCAATTGTCTTCCTCCCAAAGCGTGGCTCGCGCTAATTGCTCCGTGATTTATTGATCTTGCATGTCCAAGACAATTGCGGGGCAATTCATTCCTCAACCTCAATGTACTTTTTAATGGCGATGGTGACTTTATGGAGGCGCCGGGTTAATTGCTTTTCCCAACCCAAAATATCAGGCCGAAATGAGAAAGATGTGAAGCATGTCATGTGAGATGGAAATTTTATTTGGCTTTTTGATTTATTATTGCCTCGAGGTGGCCTGTCTAAAGTCCAATCACTCCCAATTTGTTGGTGTTATAAACATAAGAAAGTAAGAGTGGAAATTGTGAGAATGACCGCAGTGAAAGTGATTTTGACGTTTTCATCTGTCATGTGTCAAATATCTGTCAATATTTTGAGGTTGGAAACCTCTACTCCGCTCAATTAGCGTCCCCTTCTGTTGGTATTCAAATTGAGGTGAAACCTTACTAAATCGTCTGTGGTTATCTTCTTTTTTCTTTTCTATACATTTAAATGCAATGGAAGAAACTCTTGCGTTGAAGTAAATCAACCGTTAGACTCAAGTATTATGGGTTTATTTTTTTCACTCGAACGTGCCCCTTTTCTCGTTAGTCCGACCAGTAAGAAAAAAAGCATCTTTTGGTAACTCATCAGTTGAATTCTGTCGATTCCTTTCATTTTTGTTTTCTTTATTTGTACTTCTTTTTCACATCTTTTGTGGCTTTAGTGGGGAGGAATTTCTAAGCGTGCTTCATTTTTTTTGCGGCCATGGATTTATGAGAAACGCTACTCTTTTTTCTCCATTTAGTTTGCTCTGCAACTCTGACTTTGTTGCGCGCGTCTTGGCGTTTTTTAGGAGAAAAATCTGTCTCGCGATCATTTAAAAATTGTTGGAAGAAAGTGAAAGTTTTTTTTATCCACTGTCACGGAGGAAGTTGTGATCGCGAATTGAAATTTATTCAAATGATTGATATTCTAATGTCTCTTTCTTTTCTTTCTATATATTTGTGTTGATGTTTTTTTTTTCGGTCAGTCTTGGGTTTTTTTAATTGTTTTGATTTCGGAACCGGTGCGAGTGATCGCGCCCGTTCGGCGTTGATCGTTTTTACGCTCACGATCACATGAAATCTCAGCTCTGTGTCGCATCTGCTTCTCGCACTTCTCTTTTGCGTGAGAGAGAATCCGAGAGGGCGCTTGCGAGTGCAAAGGCACGCTATATAGCGCGGCATAGGATCGCGCGTTGGTGAAACAGAGAGATTCCGATATACTTGGAAATCGCGCATGAGCGTATTGGGTTTATCGTCATGAATGTATGTTTTCGTCACAAATGGTTAGTCCCTATGGTGTTTCGCTCTTTATAGTAAATTTATACGAGAAACTCCACACACACAGACTCTCCTCATTTTGAATTTACTCGCTCCCTCTCTCAATTTGTGAGATTGTATCTATTGTTCTCTCTTTGATTCCATATTTTTCAATGGGTCCAACAAGGACAGATATATCATACCATCTCCCTCTGTCCACGAGTTTAGGGAGAGAGAGCGCAATGGAAAAATAAAGAAATAATAGTGAGAGATTATTTGTGGAGAATAAAATATGGCGGTTGTGTGTGAAAACGCGTCTTGTATTGTTGGATTTTCTGCGGGGAAATTTCATGGATTTTTCAGCCAGAACATTGTGAAAAGGTGCTGAAGAGTGGATAAGAAGTGTTTCTCAATCAAATAGCTCAAGTGAAATATTCAACGAAGGTAGATTTAACGACTTTTCACGCAATTTTCTATCACTTCACGAATGGGAATTTCTTTTAACAATTCCTCCATCAAAGGTGTGTGTGGTGTTTTTTTTTTTCGACGAGGAACTTTGGGTGATTTTTCCACTGAATTTTGCACACGAAATCTAGAAAAAAAACCCTTTAAAAAATATTTGACAAGTAACTTAACGAAGAAACTCCGTCAATTTTTGAAATGTGACAGACAATTGAACGAAAATAAACCGTTTTTCTATTGTTTTGCGGGGAAAAGGACAATGAAATCATAATATTTTAATGAGATTCTTCCACTTCCTGCCAAGTTTTTTGGGTGTGCCACTCTTATCTTACTCTATTTGATTTATTTCACTGTGATTTCCCGAAGGAAGCCAACTGTAGACGCTTTTTTGTTATTTAAATTAATTCCACGCTAGACAGTTTTATTGCTTATCAAGTTAAATATTTTCTTTCAACTCCGAGCCAATCGATTTATTTTCCTTTTCATGTAAAATAAATGGACATGTAAGAGGGGGTTCACTAACCAATTCTTCTTGGGGTGAGTCATCGGCAGATGGAAACATTGAGGAGGGAAGAGTGTCTGGGAATATCATTGTGGGAGGATATTATTCTATATTTCACCCTCGGTGGAATTTTTTCTTGCCATGGGGAATGTTGAGATGAATAGAGTCGTTATTCTTGTCGGTTGGAGATGTTGAGAGGAAGTTATACGAATTGATAGCCATCTTTCTCTCGCTTCATTTGTTTCTCCAATAAAACCATAAAATTCTACAGCAAGAAGAAACAAATCTCACAGTCTTGAGAAATCCCATTGATAGAATTTTATATGAATTCAAAATGATAATTTTAACCATATTAGGGTCTTTTTATGTTAGATAAATTGGCAATTGAACAGCTGTAGATACACATAACCTCAAAAATGTCTTTCAAAATGGCGGCTATTTGGTAGAAATGTGATATATTTCCCTGACAAATGGTTTTCGGACCAAGAGATTTTCCCCATTTCCTATGCAATATTTCACAATGTGAAACACGAGCCTGTATTTCCGAATTCAAGATGATTTGTTTGTAAACATGAACTCTAGTGGGAGCTGAGTCATTGGACATCTCTTGGGAAATGTCTCCCATTTTCCTGCGCACCTCCCGATATTTCATCAGAGAATGTTATATATTTATAAATAAATCCAAAGGGGTGGCTCATCACTAACTTGAGATTATAGTTTCTTGGGTTTTGCAAATCTTTATGTGGGTTACTTGCGTTTCTCGAGTTCAAAGAAATTTTTCAAAACGCTTGAAGCGCGTTAAAAGTGCTTTAAACGCGTTAAAATGTTTTAAACGCGTTTAACTGCTTTAACCGCGTAAAATATTTTAAATGCGTTAAAGGTGTTTTAAACGCGGTAAAATGTTTCAAACGCGTTAAAATGTTTTAAACGCGTTTAATTGCTTTAACCGCTTAAAATATTTTAAATGCGTTAAAGTTGTTTAAAACGCGTTCAAGTTGTTTTAAACGCGTTAAAATGTTTTAAACGCGTTTAATTGCTTTAACCGCGTAAAATATTTTAAATGCGTTAAAGGTGTTTTAAACGCGTTAAAGTTGTTTTAAACGCGTTAAAATGTTTTTAACGCGTTAAAATGTTTTACATATAGTCCTGTACATGTTTTAACTTTGGGCATCAATCAAATAAATACATACATACAATACATACATACAAACGCGTAAAATATTTTAAATGCGTTAAAGGTGTTTTAAACGCGTTAAAATGTTTTTAACGCATTTGAAACACTTTTTAAAATGTTCTAAACGCGTTAAAGTTGTTTTAAACGCGTTAAAATGTTTTCAACGCGCTTAAAACACTTTTTAAAATGTTCTAAACGCGTTAAAGTTGTTTTAAACGCGTTACAGTTGTTTTAAACGCGTTAAAATGTTTTCAACGCGTTTAAAACACTTTAAAATGGTTTAAACGCGTTAAAGTTGTTTTAAACGCGTTAAAATGTTATAAACGCGTTTTAGTTGTTTTAAACGCGTTGAAACACTTAAAGCGCGCTACGCTAACCAAATATTTTTTGGGTTTTCTCGTGTTTCTGAGGTTTCTGCAAAACATTTCTCAAGTCAATCTAGAGATTCTCTATATTAATAACCCCTTGAATAAATCACAATTTTTCGGATTTGGGTGGATTTTGGGTGGAAGTGTTTGTTGACAAATATTTGAGTGATAAATTGGAATGAAACAAAAAAAATTCTCATGAATTAGAAAATAAAGATAATCTGGAACCTCGTGTTTCTCTTCTCTTATCTAAATTACCTTCGCACACTTATCGCGCTGTTGCTCTAATAAATTGGATAATGCTGTGGGGGATCTCTTTCTAATGTTTATTTTAACGGAAATTCTTTAGGAGTTTTTAGCTGGGATTCCCATATCCCAGCTTATTGTAATGGGTCACCAAAATGGGGGTCACCGCCGGGGCCCCGGAGTAGGGGCGCTCCACGAATTAGGGTCCCTACATTCCAAAAATGATGTGCGCTTCAAAAAGTTTC
>CAKKOB020000131.1:14953-26971 GCA_918844115.2 Phlebotomus perniciosus | reverse complement strand
CTGAAGGTCCTGTGGAAGATGGACGGCACACAAAAGACAGTGGAATCTTAGAATTTCACACCACAAATAACTCATACAAAAATTAACACGTACAGTACACAAGAGTACATACGTGAGGCACACACAAAGAGGAAAAAACTACCAAGAACTACACACACACACACACAACGAAGCACACACAAAACATATTCCATACAAAATGTAGGCTATATTAATAAAAGCCTTATAATTAGTTAATAATAATAATAATAAAAGTTATAGAGGACACCACCCTTATTATTCCCATCATACTTCGTGACCCGCTAGCACTTCATCTAATTGGTCAAAAAGACAAAAATATCGAAAAAAGGGGTAAATTCGTATGGGAGGTATCAGATAAGGGAGGTGGGGAAAGTTTTCATATTACCTATGTTACAACCTAAGGTGCCCTCTATTTTTATTCCAAATATCAGCCAGATCGCTTCAGCGGTTTGGCCGTGAAGTCGGTATGCACTGACAGACACATAGACAGACAAACATTTTGAAGATGTGTATTTTCGGACTCCTGGAGATTTGGTGGTTTAGGTGTGATCTGGCCAATCAGATATGCACACTCTACTTTATATGTTTAGATAGAAGATAGATATACAGATATAGACATCTTTATAGATTGTGAGAAAAAGGTACTGAGGTAACATGTACAAAATGCTAGGCACTTTTGTCTTTCTTTTATATTTTCACTTGCAAAAACATATTTAGATACTTTTTTATTGCTATTAATTATATATTATTATTACATATATACGCCTATAACTGTGTTTAACATAGTGCACTAAACTAGTAATGCGAAATTTCACTAAAAATAACATAAAATGATATTTGACGTGAAATGTGCACTTATAATAATTGAAATTCCTCTGTTTTAACACTTATGTATCTCGATGTATTTGTCACGTATTATATAGACTCATGAGAGTTTCATAATAGTAACAAATATTTTACGTACGATATTAAAATTTCTTAAAATTTATCAATTGGTGAGAATACTTTTCGACTCAAAGTTATTATTAATCCAAAATATGGTAAATTGGTGAAAACTTTACAGGAATTTCCATTGCAGGCTTCGAAAAGTAGTTTTTGAAATTTTTTATCGTTTTATAGTTTCTTAGTGTTTTTAGTCCTCAGTTAAAATGTGTAGGTACTTTTTATCACCTATTCTTTTTTTTTAAAGCCAATACATCAAACTATTTGAGTTGAGTTTATTTGGCATCAACTGAGTGAAGTTTTAATTGTGGTGTGTTAGAAGGAAAATTCAGGAAATTGAACAACATAATAATTTGAAAGTTAATTGAATTAAATTGAGGTTTCAATGCGCACTGGCTGGTGGGAGTCCCCAGAGTGTCATTTGGATGAGAATGGGATTATAATGGAAATTACATTATTTGGCGTCCACAATTAAAATGATACTCTTGTTTTAAGCATTTAATTAATCAATTTAATTGATAAGAATACTAAAGAACTTTTCCTTTTCTTTCTCTTCTTCTATTTTTCCTCCATCCACGTGTACAACATTGTCTCTGTGGATATTGGACACTTTGTAGATCCGATATGATGACGAAGATGAGGATGAGGGACCACAACCGGATCCCACACTCGAACAGGGTGTTCCAATACCTGTTCGAATGCAGGGCAGCTTCCCTCCGGAATTGGCCTCCACCCCTCTCGAGGATATTGACAGTTTCTACTCTAATCAATTGGTGAGTTTAACATGAATTTTATGGGCTTGGAGCCTAACTGACTCTCGGTTATTCTCTCACTTTTCTTCTACAGACATTCGTAGTGGTTAGCAAAGGCAAGGATATATTTCGATTTTCTGCATCAAAAGCGTTATGGCTTCTCGATCCCTTCAATCCAATTCGCCGTGTTGCTATTTATATACTAGTGCATCCACTATTCTCTCTTTTCATCATCACAACAATTTTATTAAATTGCGTCCTCATGATAATGCCAACAACACCAACTGTCGAATCAACAGAGTAAGTCTATCAATTTTATAATAATATTCGATATCATTAGAGATGAGGAATAATATTCTCTAACCTATTATAGGTATCATATTTTACCATGATTATATTTTTTACCATAGATTTATTCTTTTTTTCCTCATCTTCTGTTTCAATCTATGCTACATATGTTGTGAAATTCGTATTTAAAAATTGAATAAAGAATCTGTTGGGGGGTGGAATTTTGCTCAATCTTAGAGTTGGGACATTGTTTTTATTGTAGTAAATTGACATGAAGATTATTTCCTCTTTTACATTTTTCATTCTCTGTATGTTTTGTGGTAAAATATATCAATTTTAGAGAGCATAGTGATAGTTTATTCACTATGAAAAATTAACGTCCCACCATTCTTTGGTTATGTATTCAAAATAGCCAGTAAACATTTATTAAAATATTCGTATAGGTACCTAGGTTTTTCTCGTAGCTTAACCAAGATGTTTTGAAACTCACGCCTCTCGTGTTGTGCTTCTAAAGGTGCATCACTAATTGCACTTTTTTAGATTATCGGTCAAATTCTTCCATAGCCTGTGTGACGTAGACAATTAGTGATGTAGACAGTTTTAATGTTTCACCTTAAGTGCAAGCGTGTGTTTTTCAACATCTTGGTAGCTTACAAAATAAAAAAATAAATAAACAATAATACTTATAATAATTTATAATATGTAAGGTAGATGATAGTGTAAGGTGTGTGTGTGTGTGTGGTGTTAAAACCATATGTTTTTTTGTGAAATTAAGAATCACCTTTGTTTGAAGTCCAGCTCCCCGTATTCCTTTTTTGGAACATTTGGAGCTTATTTCCTCGTGTAAAAGCAAGATTAAAAAAAAAATATTTTGTATTTCTAAAGAAGACTACTAGAGAAACATTTTTTTCAGTGAAAATCCGAGAGAAACTCTTTTGTTGGTGTTTCAATAGAAATCTATATTAATAATAATAAAGCTCAATAAAGATCAGCCTATTACACATGACAGTTTAATTTGAAAGTCATGAGTTGATAATGGGGATAGAGGAAAATTAAAGTACCTATATATTTCTTGCTAAGTATGTATTGAGTTTTTAATAGTAAGTGACGTCATGAAACATTTTTCCGCCGCGATGGAAAATAATGACCTTGACTTTCAGATGTGAATTATTTCTTTATTCTTCTACATGGCTCGATTCTCTTGTAATACTATGTGTGTGTATATAAAATAAGAGTATTATTGGTTAGTGGGAGTAAAATTGATCTAAATTGTCTTTTGTTATAAAATATTAATCAGATAAATTGCCTACCTTTTTTTAGGGTAATATTTACTGGAATCTACACATTTGAATCGGCAGTTAAAGTGATGGCACGAGGTTTCATTTTATGCCCGTTTACGTATCTTAGAGATGCATGGAATTGGCTGGACTTCGTAGTTATAGCTTTAGCGTGAGTTCTTTAAAAACAATCTTTTTTAGATAATAAAATTCAACTTTAGATTTGACAAAATATAGATTAAATTATGGAATTAACATTGAATTATATTTGCACTAGGAAGGAAATATGAAAATAAATACTTAAATTTGTTTCATTAATTATAGTACCTACCTATTGGTTTTTGAAAGAAATATTTCTTAATATCATAGTTTATTCAATGGCTATAAATTTAGGTCCTGTTTAGAAGGTTGAGTTTTTGTATAATCAATTTTTCGTTAATGCCACTTAACATATACATACTTACATACATAATAAAATCGTATATAGCTTCATTCAAGCGAATTGAATGAAGATCACAGATCCATTAATACTCCATCAGTGGTATTGATTTTATTTCGCGAATGAAAATTTTTTAGGAAAATTACCCAATTGAATTTTGAATAATATATCCTTAAAGCAGAAATGTTGCAAATTGTAGTTTTTCTTTCCAGTATTTAAAAATAATTCTGAGTTCAACCTATTTTATAAAATTTAGTGAACTTTTCATAAAAAGTTAATTGTTAATAGGTAGGTATGTTTGAAACTGCATTCTATAAAAGAAATTTTATTGATAGGTTTTTTTCTTATTCTAAACTCAGATTTAAAAAATCATGAATCGTTAAATAGATTCTTGCTCCAGATTTAGATAAATATAACCAACAAATATTCTCATGACAGTAAAAATTTAATTCTTTAGATTAGATTATGGATATTTTAGGTATCTAGTAATGTGTAGGTATACCTACCGGGTTTACCTATAATAAGATAAGAAAATGTAGTAACGTTTCTTACATTTATTATTATAGGTAGTTTAATAGAAATTTTGAATTTTCCAAGTAATTTCTCCAACATAGTATTCTTATATTATTGTTGAAACAGTTATGTGACAATGGGAATAGATTTGGGTAATCTTGCTGCTCTAAGGACATTTCGTGTGCTTCGGGCTCTGAAAACGGTAGCAATTGTTCCAGGTAAAGCCCTTTTGTCATATTGTTGTAAATCATAATTATACATTCTTGCCTATCCTTACGTGACTGGTAGGACAGTATATTTCAATATAATCTAACTTTTTTTTTATTATTTTATGTGATTTTAAGGACTGAAAACCATCGTTGGCGCAGTGATTGAATCTGTAAAGAATCTTCGAGATGTAATTATTTTAACAATGTTTTCGTTATCTGTGTTTGCACTCATGGGATTACAAATCTACATGGGTGTTTTATCGCAAAAGTGTGTGAGAATATTTCCGACCGATGGATCGTGGGGCAATATTACAGATGAGAATTGGGATCGATTCTACAAGAATGAAAGTGAGTAATATACCTATCCTTATATTTTTATCATTTCGCAGAAACTTATATTTTTTATTTTTACTATTACAATAGCCAATTGGTATAGGACAGAGGATGGAGATATGCCACTGTGTGGAAATTCTTCTGGAGCCGGGTAAGATATTCAAAATTTTTGATTGCTTCACATGTGTCCATTATACATATATAAGAAAAGTAAAAAACGATCCAATTTTATTAACTACAAACATTTTATTACTCTCTCTCGGCTAAACTAACAACTATGCAATTGATGTACACAAAAAAGGCAATGTGACGAAGGGTACTTCTGCTTACAAGGCTACGGTGGAAATCCTGATTATGGATACACGAGTTTTGATACATTTGGTTGGGCTTTTTTATCCGCCTTTCGATTAATGACCCAAGATTTTTGGGAGAATTTATATCAACAAGTAATAGCACAATCATGCTTTCATTATTCTTTTTTTTAGGTTTTGTTATTAACTCATAAAATCTCTTTTCCTTTCATGCTGCTGTAACACATCGATTGGATTTTACTGTATTGTGTGGTTGTAGGTTCTGCGCTCGGCTGGTCCATGGCATATGCTTTTCTTCATCGTAATCATCTTCTTGGGTTCATTTTACCTAGTTAATTTGATCTTGGCCATTGTAGCCATGTCGTATGATGAACTCCAGAAGAAGGCAGAAGAAGAAGAAGCAGCGGAGGAAGAAGCAATGAGAGTAAGGCTTCGATCTTTTCATATCCAATATTGTTGTTTCTTCCTCCTTTCCTTTACTGTTTCAACGAAACGGAAAGGAGGGATGTGTACATTGGAATGCATCAGTATACTATATACGTATTATTTAAAAGAAATTTATAGACGAGTATCACCGATATTGAGTGGGCAACAATTATGAGAACTCATAGAATAGTATTTTGACATGAATCTTATTTCCTCTCATTCAGGAAGCGGAGGAGGCGGCAGCTGCAAAACAGGCAAAACTGGAAGAGAGGGCAAATGCGGCGGCAGCAGCGGCTGAAGCTGCAGAAGCTGCTGAACACATGGCCAAAAGTCCATCAGACTTTTCCTGTCACAGCTACGAATTGTTTGTGGGTCAGGAGAAGGGCAACGATGATAATAACAAAGAGAAGATGTCCATCAGAAGTGAAGGTTTGGAGTCACTTAGCGAAATGACGAAGCCTTCCGCTCCGTCTGGCGTCGCGGCGGGCACCGCAAGTGCCAAGGTGCGAAAAGTCAGCGCGGTAAGTTAGTATTAAGATGTTAGGAATATTCTTTAGGCTCTGCACACCAAGATATGATAGAGGTAGCTTAGATATCACCAATTTATTCACGAACATTGAGTACCTAGTAACATGTGATGAAAACTTTTCCTTGAGCTGTGAATCCTTCAATTGCTACCTGGAATATATCCAGCATCAATAGAGCTTTCGGTTCTTTGTTATAATTGTTATAACAGCGTAAATAATTTGATATCTGCCATGTGTTATACATATATTTCTCATTACATTAGAGGTCCTGCCCTATATTGCTAATAAGGATATATTCCAGATATCAAGAACATAGGATTCGTAGATTTGGCTACTCATCTTTCACGGGTGTTCTATTTCTCGGTCTGCCTCTCCTAACAGGCATCCCTTTCCCTACCTGGATCACCCTTCAACCTGCGTCGGGGATCACGTGGATCGCATCAGGTATTGTTATCTAATTGATGACAACTCACACGTGTGACGGTATATTTCTTATTTTAATAATATAATGTAAGATGCTTCTCAAACAGTTCACCATACGCAGTGGACGTGGACGGTTTGTTATACCTGGTAATGATCGTAAACCTCTCGTGCTGTCCACGTATTTGGATGCTCAGGAACATCTGCCATATGCTGATGACTCTAATGCCGTGACACCCATGTCGGAAGAGAATGGGGCCATTATTGTGCCAGTATATTATACAAATCTCGGGTCCAGACACTCCTCGTATACGTCCCATCAGTCGCGTATATCGTACACGTCACACGGTGACTTACTGGGAGGCATGACGAAGGAGAGCCGCTTAAGGGGAAGATCACGGAACATGAGCCACTGTATGCCTCCAATGAGTGTCACTGGTGCACATTTAGATACAAATCATAAGAATCACAGAGAATTTGTAAGTGCAACCTGTAGAATAGATTAATTTTACTGCCTTTCTTATTAGAACTTTTATTATCTCTACCATCTTGCTCTTAAAAGTATAATACAAGAGCCGGTTTTTCTATTTTTTTTTGTTTGACTCTTATTAACTTTAATATACTTACTAGCATATTTTAGAATAAAAGGAAAACACTAATGAAATAAATTTGAAAATTTGTAGGAAGTTCCAACAGACTTCACGGATGAGGCGCTTAAGGGCAAAAGCCATGACAATCCCTTTATAGAACCTTCGCAACCACAAACAGTAGTTGATATGAAAGGTAATAAAATATTTCAGATGGCAGTTTGTGAGTCAAACAATCACTAATTGAATTTCTTACGTTTCCCCTTTTCACATAAAATAGATGTGATGGTACTAAACGACATCATCGAACAAGCTGCAGGAAGACACAGCAGAGTTAGTGACCACGGAGGTATAAATTTTATGTATTTAAGTTCAAAATTTATTGCGTGTTTAGTATAAGTTATAAATCTCTAATTTAAATTCTGAGGTGGGGGATTGAGGTTTGAGGATGATATAGAATTGCATGATATTGATGCCTTATTGTGGATTCATTTCGGACAAAAAGAAAATTGAATGAATGAACAATTGAGCATAGCAAAATTTCAGTTCATCACAAAAGAAATAAAAAAAAACAGCAAAACAAATTGTAATAAAACAAAAAAAAGACAGAAATAATCCTCTTTTTCCCCTGAAAAAGAAGAGATTTAAGTATAAATCACTAATTCAATATGTTTAGTTTCTGTGTACTATTTCCCAACAGACGACGATGAAGATGGTCCTACATTTAAAGATAAAGCGCTCGAGTGTATTATGAAGGGTATCGATGTATTCTGTGTGTGGGACTGCTGCTGGCCATGGTTAAAGTTCCAAGAGTGGGTGGCATTCCTTGTGTTTGATCCGTTCGTCGAACTATTCATCACACTCTGCATAGTTGTAAATACATTATTTATGGCACTTGATCATCATGATATGGATAAAGATATGGAGAAGGCATTAAAAAGCGGAAATTATGTAAGTTTAATTCAAATTTGTATAAAAGTTAGTAGAATAGCATATTTTCTTTTACCTTTCAGTTTTTTACTGCAACATTTGCAATAGAAGCCACACTTAAACTTATAGCTATGAGTCCGAAATACTACTTCCAAGAAGGATGGAACATTTTTGACTTTATAATCGTAGCATTATCACTTTTGGAACTTGGACTAGAAGGTGTTCAAGGCTTATCTGTGTTAAGATCATTTCGTTTGGTAAGACTTTTTTCACTTTTTATATTCCATTGATTACACAATACTTATCATTCCCTAAGTGTTAATTTTTTAACCTCTCTACAATAGTTGTAAAATATTACACAAATTTTCTCCCTAATTGACGATCAAATTATCAATTATTTATCCATTGGAAGAAAAATATTTTGTATCATAATGAGGAGACTGTTTTTTATTCTTATTGTTCTTGTAAGAGTGCTAATGGTTTTCTGATTGCAGTTGCGAGTATTCAAACTAGCAAAATCTTGGCCCACACTTAATTTACTCATTTCCATAATGGGTCGCACAGTTGGTGCATTGGGAAACTTAACATTCGTATTGTGTATTATCATCTTCATATTTGCTGTGATGGGGATGCAATTGTTTGGAAAGAATTATACAGGTAGAGTTAACTTTATTGGAATTTATATAAGCATTTTTATCTAATCTCTTTTTTATAATGAGAAATGGAAAAACGCTTTTAATCTTAAAATAATTGTAATATGCTGTATGAAAATATGCCTTTCTCACTTAAAACTTTCTTATACCTTTTACTTACTTTTCTCTTTTTTTTTTACTTTTCCACCAAGTAAAACCATTAAGCATTTTTAAAGCTCTGCTCTCACAAGAAGAAAATCTGAAATATTTTACTTCCATAATGCCAAACTTTTTTTGCTGGAAAATTTTGTGAGAATTTAACCTGATGGCATTATAGTAGGATAGGTAAGTTTTATCATTAATAGGATTGTTTCTGAGGTGGTCTTTGATAACATACGTATATTGAACAGCAATGACTGTTCTGCTACAAACGATATTTGTAGGTTTTTCCAATGAGAAAAGATTTGATCTGAAAAAAGGGAGGAAACAAATACAATATTATCCACATGAACAATCAATTTTAATCTTTATTCCTCATGATGAAAGAATTACTATGAACATTCTGTTACAATTGTATAGTGAATATAATATTGAAATGATGAACATGTCCTTTTATCGATTCTTGTAGCTCCGAGTGTTTAAACTAGCCAAATCATGGCCAACGTTAAATTTGCTGATTTCTATAATGGGCCGAACGATGGGGGCATTGGGTAATCTAACATTTGTATTGTGCATTATTATCTTCATATTTGCCGTAATGGGGATGCAGTTATTTGGAAAGAATTACGTGGGTAAGTGAAGTAATATGCAAGTATCTAAATGTTGTAAATGTTGATGAAAGAAACGTAGAAAAGTCTAGAAATGAAAAGAACAAAAAACCTCACTGGTATAATTGGTTTCAGTGGAATTTCACTGTTAATTGTTCCTCTTTTACATTAATAGAGTGTGTTGTTTGTGTTTCACCGTGTTTATGTGTTATTCCACCCCATTTATACACGGTTTTACCCTCGCCCTGCACATACAGTTGCTGCGAGAAAGGAGAGTTTTATTTGCTAAATTATTGGTTGGATAGGTGGGTGGGAAGGTCACATTATAAAAAATTGGTGTTGTGTACCTAAAACATATATAAAATATCCACAAATGTATTGTGTATTATGATATACACAAAATATTCCATATGAAATAGTGGAAATAGTGGATAATGTATGTATGATAATGAATAAAGAACTAAGCGAGAATTTCTTATTTGGATGATGTGCCTATATTTACATACATATATAGATTATAAGTACACTTGTAAGTACTCTTTTCGTGCGTAGCCTATTACACTTCTTTTACTTTTATCAATTTTTCTCGACGCTATTTCTTTTCAAACACTCCTCTTTTTTGCCTTCCAGAGACTATATGTATTTATAAGGTAAACGCGGTATGGCTCGACCATGTTTCTGCTATCGACCGGTCCATACATTTCTTAGCGAAATCAATGGACCGGTCGATAGCAGAAACATGGTCGAACGATACCGCGTTTACCTTACTTCTTACTATTTTAAAACACTTCTGCTTTATAAACACTGAAAAATTATCGGTAAATTTTTGTGAATAATCCTAAACATTATTATATTATAATTACATATACCTACAGAAAAAACGAGAATAAGTCAAATCCACACAAAATTTTCCTTTGCCCAAGAACAAAATATGTAACCTGTAACGTGTAGGAAAACTTTTAGAACTATATATTTTAGTATTTCACTTATTATTTCACAGTTTTTATGATTCTCTGTACATGGATTTTAATACAATCGCTATAGCTTTTTTTTTCATTAATATATAGAAAGTTTAAAATCAAATATTTCAATGGTATAGCTATACCTATATATTTTACAAAAATTAGGAGATAATACTGGAAGAGAATTCTTAGGATAAATATTTGAATTTTATTGATGTTATGCTTGCTTTGATATTTTCAGATAACATGGATCGCTTCCCAGATGGTGAAATGCCTCGATGGAATTTCACGGATTTCATGCATTCATTCATGATAGTGTTCCGTGTTCTGTGCGGCGAATGGATTGAGTCAATGTGGGATTGTATGCTGGTGGGAGATGTGTCATGCATTCCATTCTTCTTGGCAACTGTAGTAATTGGGAATTTAGTCGTGAGTATGAAATTAAATATGATATTCAACACTGGATAAGGTGGAAAGCATGTTCTTAAAGATGGTGCAACGAGAAAACCTCCCCCTTCTGCTCTCGACTATTTTATAACCAAAGACATTCTTTGTGAAGTATTGAAGTATAAAAAAGAACTAAAATAAGACTAATCATTATCTTTGATATCTTCTTCTAGGTTCTCAATCTCTTCTTAGCTTTGCTTTTGAGCAATTTCGGATCGTCTAGTCTATCAGCACCAACTGCAGACAATGATACGAACAAAATAGCTGAGGCATTCAATCGCATATCGCGCTTTATCAACTGGATTAAGAGGAACATAGCCAACGCTCTTAAATACGTGAGAAACAAATTAACTAATCAAATCTCCGATCAGGCATCAGGTGAGCGGCCCTGCAATTGGATTTGGAAAGAAGGTTTTTATCCACTTTTACATATTATCTAATAATCTCTTCAAATTCACACGAATCAGTGTTAATGTCTCATTGTAACGATGTGTTTAGTCGAAAATTTCTATAAATTATGAAGAAACTAAGAAAAAAAATTATTTTTCAATGGAACAAAATCAGTTTCTTTTTTTAATTAATTACTTGTCCAAATTTTGTAATTTGTATTATTTATCATCCCTTTAAACGTTTGTTTTTTTCAAGATATTTCTATAGACATTTCGTGAAACTTTCCATTTAACGAGTATGATGGCTTCTTTCAAGCTCTGTACAGTAAAACTTAAATTGTCGCGATTTTGGTTCACTTTAAATATTTATTACTTTATTTTAAATAACAATTAACAAAATTGGTAAAAAAAACTTCAATTTGATTAATATTTTAATTGAATCTATCATTATTAGAAAAATTTCTTGTAACCTCTTTTGTGATTCGATTATAGTATGTTCAACTTTTTATGTTCCCAGTCACAGAAAGAAAACATCATACGTTTGCATATAATAGAACTTAATGTAATGGATTTAGCGCATTAAACCCAATGCACTAATATTATTTTTTTTTTATTTTTAGATTATTCCAATTTAGGTATCAAAAATTATTTTTAAAGTTGGTATTTTGCAAAATTTATAAATTCACATGATTTATAATTTTTCAGTTAGGTGTATCTATCATTCAACATTATTATTATACCCAATATATTCGACTGGTTTAACATTATTCCTGAAAATGTGTCTTTAAATCCATTACAACAGAGTGTTATATGTTTATGGAGTGTGTAGTTGATTATTGTTTCATT
>CAKKOB020000131.1:0-14853 GCA_918844115.2 Phlebotomus perniciosus | reverse complement strand
CACCAATTAAACACAGATATTTATCGTCTTAATCACACACTCTTTATTTCCGCTCACCTCGCGGCCGCCATGACACATACATCTGACAACCCTCTGAGTGACATGCTGTCACTCACACACTTGCCCAGATTCCCGCGCGCGGGCAGATCACCACAGTATCAAAAATTATTTTTAAAGTTGGTATTTTGCAAAATTTATCAATTCACATGTTTTATAATTTTTCAGTTAGGTGTATCTATCATTCAACATTATTATTATACCCAATATATTCGACTGGTTTAGCATTATTCCTGAAAATGTGTCTTTAAATCCATTACAACAGAGTGTTATATGTTTATGGAGTGTGTAGTTGATTATTGTTTCATTATTATTCATTATATCAACTTCCTGTATGTGACCTCCATAAAAATATTTAAATTTATTTGTAAAGCGAGGATTTAGCATAAACAAGAGAAAAGATTAAAGTGGATTAGACCCTTCTCCAAATTTAATTCAATGTGATTATTCCAAAACTATACATGTTTTCTACCATTCAAAAAATACTTTTCAAAAAATTGTCTATCCTTTTGCGTATTTTTCTTATTTGCACTGTTAGAAAATATTTTAACGTGACTTATTTCTTTTTCGATTTTGTAAAGAAAACCTCCCTATTTTTTTGCTTTTATTTTGTGGTTCTCAGAAGTTTCTTGATTGATGATGATATCATGATATGAATCTCCCTGGAAAATTTTATTATAATACGAGGCGCTTCGCGCCTCATTATGTGTGTTTTGTGTAATGACCGGGATCCATTAAATGTATTGAAAAAGAAAATCATTTTGCTGAAATTTTGTATGTAGGGTACCAAAATAAAGTGATGGGATCTTCCCCTATAGCATAGAGTAACATCTTATTCTGATCAACCCCACTGCATATCACAATCCGATAGTGCTTCATTTTAGGTCTAATAAAGTCGAAATTGTTCGAAAAATAGGTAAATTTGTATGATAGGTGTCAGTCAGTAGAGGACATCGGGGGAATTTTCCAATGTCCAATAATCAAAAAATCTCAAATGTCGAAAAAAATGGTATATACGTATTAGAGGTGCTAGATAGGGGAAGGGGGAACTTTTATAGCCTATGATACAACCTATGGTACCCTCATACCGCTCATATCCGTGCCAAACTTCATTTCAAAGATGGGTATTTTTGAACTCCTGGAGTCTTGTGAGGTTGAGATTTGAAAGTTTGTGGATAATCTGGCCAACTCACATATGTCTGCACGCACATGTATTTAGATTAGATTGTAAAGAAGCTTCTGAGAAAATTATAATATTAAGTTTTATTATTTTTTGCAATTGGATGTAAAATATTGCTATACAAAAGTTGGAATGTTTAAAAGCATATCCCTCCTTCGTAGAATTGGCATGAATCTGGAATCCTTATTTTTTAAATGCTTGTTGTAAAATTCTCTGTGTGTTATTTCTTTACGTGTAAATTATTGGATGATTATTTATCAGATTTAATTAGATAAGAGGCCGCAAATTGCAACAAATATGACGGTTTTTTTTACCCATTATGAAAACACTTTTGAGTTTATTCATAGTGAAATGCGAGAAAATGAAAAATGTTAATTGTTTCGTTCATGTGTTATGTGTACGCCTGGTTTTGTTCTGGCCAAGGGACAAAAGCGCGCACCATGCGAAACGCCCTCTGCCATTTTGTCTCGAAAGAGCCCTATCTACATTCATAAAGTAGCTGTAACAATAATTACTTATTGGTATTATGTGGAGTGTTAAGTGTCTCAAAATTTGGGAAAAGCAATTGATCAATTCTGACAAACTCGTTTTGTGACTCGCAAATTGATGATATTATAGAACTAATGAAAATTTATAAATTCTTTGCCAATATTTGTCAATGCAATGGCAAACAATTTGTAATAATATTTTCATTTTTATGGGAAATTCAACAAAATTTAAAATCCGATGGCATGGATGGAATAATACTCTATCTATATAAAATCTCAAAATTTTATCATTGATATCTCATTTTGAGTAAATTGCTTTTCCTGGTGCAAAAAAGATCAATGTGTTATCACTAAATGAATAATTTTATAAATTCTGAAAAAAACTTTCCCTTAGCTGCCTACTGAATGTTGTAAACGTCGTGTCGTGTTGTGGTTGTCAATGACTATTCCAACATGTGTAACTGTAGTTTTACACACAAAACAGATAAATCAGATATGATATTTTCAAAATTTGCCCAAAAATGAATCCTCTTAAATTGATACCCCTTTGGTTATCCTGTTTTGCCAATATGAAACGGTAGGCAAGGGGGTATGTCGTTGTATGTCTGCAGAACATGGTGATAAAGAGTTTGAATTGACGCTGGACGATCTACCAGATGGAATGATCAAGAAGGGCGTGAAGGAGCATAATCAACTCGAGGTGGCCATCGGGGATGGTATGGAGTTCACGATTCATGGTGATCTCAAGAATAACAAATCTAGAAAGTCAAAAGCTTTAGCAAATAGCACAAATGTGAGTTTCAATAGGTTTACTGATGATTAGGTTTATGTAAGGCTAATACATATACATTTATATATTTTTAGATCATTGGTAATTCGATACTTCATCAAGATAATAAATTAGAGCATGAGTTAAACTATAGAGGATTATCCCTTCAAGATGACGATACGGCGAGTATCAAGTCATATGGAAGTCACAAGAACAGACCATTCAAAGATGAGAGCCATAAAGGAAGTGCCGAAACGATGGAAGGTGAAGAAAAGCGCGATGTTAGCAAAGAAGACCTAGGCTTAGATGAAGGTGATTGATACGCAAAAAAAATCAAAAAAATCTTTCTTGTATGTTTTATATTACTATGTTTTTATTATTTCAGACGATGAGGGTGAAGGAGAAGAAGGACCACTAGATGACGATATAGTAATACAAGACGAAGATGCGATTCTTGATGAATCTCCCGCGGATTGCTGTCCAGATCCTTGCTACAAAAAATTCCCATTTCTCGCTGGCGATGACGATTCACCATTTTGGCAGGGATGGGCTAATTTGAGACTGAAGACGTTTCAGCTCATTGAAAATAAATATTTCGAAACTGCTGTTATAACAATGATTTTGCTAAGTAGTTTAGCTTTGGTAAGTTTCTAAAAAAAAAAATTCTTTTCACTCTGAATAAATGACTAAAATCATGTTTTTGGGTTTATTTCAAGGCTCTCGAAGACGTGCATTTACCATCAAGACCAATTTTACAAGATATCCTGTATTATATGGACAGAATATTTACCGTAATATTTTTTCTTGAGATGTTAATCAAATGGTTAGCGCTTGGTTTTAAGGTTTATTTCACAAACGCGTGGTGTTGGCTCGATTTCATAATTGTCATGGTAAGTTCGCAATTCAAATTAAACCAATTATAATTTATATTCAATTGATTATTAATTAATTTAATCTCGAGATGAGGAATAATTTTTATCTCGTTGGGACACTTACTATATTACACATTATGTCAAACCCTTTAGATATTTAAGACAGGCAATTGAAATGCACAAAAAACTCAAAGAAAAAACACTTACACAAATTGAATTCATATTATAAATATTTGATTATATAACTTGAATGAATATCACTGATAGTGGAAAGAGAGAGAAAGTTTGTAAACTGAACACTTAACGTCTGGGGCATTTTTTGTGTTGTTGTTAAATCTATTATATTTTGATTATTTTCTATTTTTTAGAAATTATATTAATTTTTGAATTTTTTACAATGATTTTCGTGTTTTCAAACTCGTTTGTCTTTTGATAAAAAAAGATTAATATCAGAAACTATTTCTGTATACCTATACCTACCTAATGTTGGATGATTTTGTAGGTGTTCTTTTTCTCAAGTTATTGAATTTTATCTTGAAAATCCTCTGTATAGGTACCTTTTGTCGTGTATATCTACCATACCTACCAATTATTTTCTTATTAATGACAAATTTTGCAATTGTTTAGTTATCGTTAATTAATTTGGGTGCCATCTGGTTTGGGGCCGCTGATATACCTGCATTTAGATCAATGAGAACTTTAAGGGCTCTTCGGCCACTACGGGCTGTGTCTAGATGGGAGGGTATGCGAGTAAGTAAATGTGAATCAACAAATGGGGTCTTTTGAGCTTTATTCTTTCCATTAGGCACTGTCTATTGTGAATCAATATAAAACAAATAATATATAATCATATATATTTTCGATATATTGATATAATTTAAGCAAAAATGTTTTTTTTTTATTTTGTATTGTTCATTTTTCTTTTATCTGTTTTTTTTCTGTATATACTATTAACTCCTGATCGATGTCAGTACAACTGATGTGTATTTATTAACTTTTTTGGAATTTGATGTTGATTCATGTATCTCTCAAATTAACCTAATACTGTTGCTATACTTATCAACTATCGCTATGTATATTTAATATTCGCCGCCTATGTGTGAAAACATGACTAATATTAAGTGTTGTGTGGTAAAATGAGGGATTATCTCTACTCTAGCAATAAGTACGTTCATATTGAGACTTTTATAATTTAGTTTAGGCGATAAAGGCTTAGTACTTGCGATTTTTAATTTTTAGTTATAGGTTAGTCAAATTACCCAGATACTAGTTACGACCATCTCACGAAAGGACACACCAAATTCAATATGTTAGGCCCCTACACAGCCTCTCTCATGAATGGGGGGGGATATACTAAGTACCTATCTGATAAATGTAACAAAGAAATGAATTTCAGTGAAAAGCAGCATCCAACGGTGTCGTACGATGAAATTACAAGAAGATTTTGTTCTGTAAATTTTAACTTTAGGTGTCTCTTATCAACTTTGTGGCTTCACTTTGTGGCGCAGGTGGTATTCAAGCCTTCAAAACTATGCGCACACTGAGAGCTCTGAGACCACTCCGTGCCATGTCCCGAATGCAGGGCATGAGGGTATGTACAAATAAAATTCATTGCTAGTCAACCAAAAAAAAATTCTAAACTTCAACAAGAGGCTGATGTCTTCCATTTTAATTCTCATTAGACGGATGTTCTTTTTTTATTATTGTTATAGATTTTGTTAGTGAGTCTTTGAGGGGCTGCCCTTAAGAATATTTATTTTATGGAGATTCTTCTTAGATGATAGTTTTTTATGCACTACATTAAATTGAAAAATATCAGATTTTATTACGTGTTTAGCTTTCAATATTAGTTAACAATTTTGTTATCATTATTTCTTATTCCCTTAATTTAGACAATATAAGAAATAGAAGACGAAATTTGACAATTGTATATTTTATTGGCTTTTCAACACTCATTTTCTTTTTTCCTTGTCCGTTTATTTGCACATTTTGTATGGGTGAATTGAATGAATAGCTTTTAGTTTTAACACATTTTATGTGTAGGTCTGTGCATGTAAAATTTATTTACTTTAACAAAATTATCAAGATGTAATATTATTACTAATATTATAACTGTCTATGTTTTCTAAGGTAAATAAATTTGTGTTGTTACATCAATGTCGCATGAGTGTTTTATAGGTGTTCTTTTTTAGCTGGGATACCCATATTCCAGCTTATAACTCTCAGTGGACTTTTTCATCAGCTAAGTGTAATAAATAAAATTAATAAAAGATTTATTCGATTTAGCAAATTGTTCGGAAAATCTTCACTGAGGGGAGATAAGCATGAATATTTCGATATCACTAATCTAAATAAATTGCCCATGGGTAACTGATGCTCTTCATACATCCAACAGGTTGTCGTCAATGCATTAGTACAAGCTATTCCGTCCATCTTCAACGTACTGTTAGTGTGTCTAATATTTTGGCTAATTTTTGCAATTATGGGAGTACAATTATTCGCTGGCAAATATTTTAAAGTAAGTGATTTTATTTATTTTCGATCTAAGTATTTTCAAGAAAGTGGAAATAAAATTATTACGTTTCGACGTCTTTTCAGTGTGTTGATGTAAATAAGACAACCCTTAGCCACGAGATTATCCCTGACGTGAATGCTTGCAAAGCTGAAAATTATACGTGGGAAAATTCAAGGATGAATTTCGATCATGTTGGAAAAGCGTATCTGTGTCTCTTTCAAGTGGCCACATTCAAGGGCTGGATCCAAATTATGAATGACGCCATTGACTCACGAGAGGTACTTATACGTCCTTTAATTATTAACAAATTTTAACAAAAGTTATATTTTTCTTGAAAAAGAATATATTTAAAATCAATATCAATTTTTAATTTAAAATTTTCCGTGATATTTATAGATTGGCAAGCAACCCATTCGTGAGACTAACATATACATGTACTTGTACTTTGTGTTCTTCATCATTTTCGGATCATTTTTCACGCTCAATCTGTTCATTGGTGTGATCATTGATAATTTCAACGAACAGAAGAAAAAGGCCGGTGGATCACTTGAGATGTTCATGACTGAGGATCAAAAGAAGTACTACAATGCAATGAAGAAGATGGGCTCCAAGAAGCCGCTGAAGGCCATTCCTCGACCAAGGGTCTGGCTGCAAATAAAATTCATTTCTTCAATATTGAATAACCATGTGATATAAATTTCTCCTTTCAGTGGCGACCACAAGCGATCGTGTTCGAAATAGTGACAGACAAGAAGTTCGACATGTTCATAATGTTATTTATTGGACTGAATATGCTCACAATGACTATGGATCACTACCAACAGACGGAGACGTTCAGCAAGACTTTGGACTTCCTCAATATGATCTTCATAGTCATATTCTCAAGCGAATGCTTGTTAAAGATTTTCGCATTACGTTATCATTATTTCGTGGAGCCGTGGAATTTATTCGATTTTGTAGTCGTCATTCTGTCTATATTAGGTAAAGTCCAGCCTTTTGTGCGATCTTATTCCACACAGTGGAGTTTTCTTGTGCCATTCTGTTTAAAAAAAAAAATATTTTAGTATAAATAGATATGCAAATTGAATCCTAAAATTGATATCCCTATGATGAATGAATTTGCAGAAGAATGAGAAAACTTTACTAGGGAATTAAATTGCTACTGGGCTCTGGCCTCAGATCGTACATATGGATGGAGTGATGAGAAATTGTGTTCTTATTTTTCGTAAAATATTTTCGATGTTTAGTTTGTTTGTAATTACAAACTGACAAAAAACATCTGTTCTTGACTTCATGTGACCAAAGAAATCTTCATGCAAGAAATCTTTATTACGGTTTAATGCGTATATAATTTTTACATCAATTTTTGAAAATTTTCTCTTACACTGGACACTATACCTACACACAGTTTAAGTAATTCTTTTGAATAGAACTATATATATGTATATATATAGTTTGATATCTTTGTTGGCACTTGAGAGATTTTTTTTTCAACATGACACTTAAACACATGCATGTCGTAAAAAATATATTTGTAATATAATTTTGGAAGATACTTTTGCTATTGTTGTTTCCTTGTTTCTAATTAATATTATTTTAAAAAGTAGAGATCCACTTAATTGCATGACAAAATAACATAATTACTATTATAACTATACATAGTTTGTTCCTAATGAATTTTGTAGTTTCTGTGTGAATAAAAACAGTCTAGTAGATAATGTATTTCGTGGCAAATATGCATGATCACACAATTTCACAAACACAGAAAAATTGGTCACATGTTGCCCAGAACCATGTTCCTTGGCAGAAAGTTTTGAGTTATCCTTATATCGTTTTTTTTTCTTGATTTGAATGAATTTTTATTATATTACATTCAATGTGTAAGAAAAGGAATACTTCAGTGGATGTTGATTATGTCATAGAGAAGAGTTCTTACTTCGAGGTAATCCATTAACCATTTTACTGAAATGTTAATTGCGTACCTCTTTTCAGGACTTGTACTAAGTGATATTATTGAAAAATATTTTGTCTCACCGACCCTCCTTCGTGTGGTGCGTGTGGCAAAAGTGGGTCGTGTGCTGCGCCTGGTGAAGGGCGCTAAAGGGATTAGGACCCTGCTTTTTGCATTAGCAATGTCTCTACCAGCCTTATTCAACATTTGCTTGCTCCTTTTCCTCGTAATGTTCATCTTCGCCATATTCGGAATGTCTTTCTTCATGCACTGCAAGGATAAGAGTGGCTTGGATGATGTATATAACTTTAAAACTTTTGGGCAAAGCATGATTCTGCTATTTCAAGTGAGTATGGAGAACTCATGAATGTTGTCTTATGGAACATCTGTATACACATAAATTTCGCTTTTTGCTAGATGTCCACATCTGCCGGCTGGGACAGTGTCCTTGATGGCATCATAAATGAGGAAGACTGCGATGCACCAGACAATGATCGTGGATATCCGGGCAATTGTGGCTCATCGACAATTGGAATCACGTATTTGTTATCGTATCTAGTTATTAGTTTTTTAATCGTCATTAACATGTACATTGCTGTTATCTTGGAGAATTACTCACAAGCAACTGAAGATGTTCAGGAGGGCCTCACGGATGACGACTACGACATGTATTATGAGATATGGCAGCAATTTGATCCAGAAGGCACACAGTACATCCGCTATGATCAGTTGTCGGACTTTCTCGATGTTCTGGAGCCACCGCTGCAGATCCATAAGCCCAACAAGTACAAGATAATCTCGATGGATATTCCGATTTGTCGGAATGATATGATGTTCTGTGTAGACATACTCGATGCTCTCACAAAGGATTTCTTTGCACGCAAAGGGAATCCCATCGAGGAGAGCGGAGAGTTGGGTGAAGTGGCGGCGCGCCCGGACGAAGTAGGCTACGAGCCGGTGTCATCAACTCTGTGGCGTCAGCGAGAAGAGTACTGTGCCAGGTTAATCCAGAACGCCTGGCGCAAGCACAAACAGCATAAGGACGATGGCCACGAAGGCACGGGTGACGATGAGGACACGGACAAGGATACAGGATCAGCTAGTGTTGACGTCGGCGGTAGTCCTGTTGGCAGTCCTGGTGGCAGTCCTGGCGGCGGTGGAGGAGGTGGAGGAGATAGTGGCGGTGAGAGTGACGCTGGCGCTGGTGGCGGCCAGTCGCCCAGCGATGCCAACGGTGGCGACCAGCTGGGCCGCCAGACGGCTGTGCTAGTGGAAAGTGATGGATATGTGACAAAAAACGGACATAAAGTGGTAATTCATTCCAGATCACCTAGTATAACATCGAGATCAGCAGATGTATGAGTGAGGTTTCGCCCCCTCTCTTCGGTTGAAGCGCAGTAGCATTGAGATTTCTTACACACACGCAAAAAAAAAAACTTTTGCGAGAGCGAATGATAACGTTTAGCCTGATAATTGCTATTAATACAACAAACATTAATTAATATTATAAAATAATACATAAGAGCAAAAAGAAGCATGCAAAGAACACTGGAGCAAGAATTAACATACATATGATTGAAAGAATTATCAAAAAGATGCAAAACCTTAAAACAAATATGCAAATAAAGAGGTTGCAGAGAATGGAAAACATTATGTAAACTGCCATTACAAAAAAAAATACGGAAAATCAGCAAATTATTATAAAAATAATAATCTTATTATTACAAAAAAAACAAAGGAGAGAACTGTAATTATCGAATAACATTTGCATTTTATCAAATCATCTTAAAGTAGTACTTCAAATAAAATTTTGGGGCATAAATATTATTTATTATTATTGTGTAATTATGTATATGAGATGAATAATAAGATTTCTTAGATAGCATTGTCATTGCAAAAAAACGTGATGTATTTCTTCTGTTTTGCAAGGTGGATCGTTGGTCGCGCAATAATTTTTCATAAACGGTCGTTGAGGAAAAAGCTTTTCATTGGAAATATGTATGCAGGCAGACCTCTAAATGCAGGAGCTTTTTCATCAGGCAACACGTATATTTCTGCTGTTCAGTTCAGTCCCACAGGTGACACTTGTAATTTTTCATTCTCTTTACTTTTCTTTTTAAAATAAAATGGTAAGAATTTAAAGAAGCTAATTTTAAAAGTAAAAATTGTTGTTTTACCTACATATATTCTCTGTACTAAATTATAGGCTCGCTACTTTAAGGAACAGGATATTGATGGTATTTCCAAAATATTTATGCCATAATGACATATTGCTTTTTATTAGGTATATAAATTATATAAATATGTATTATTGTTTACAGAATTTAGAGAGTGTTTCTACCTCTTTGCGAGATCAAAATCGGGACAAATCACATCTCTTGATGAATTAACGGTAATTATGCGTTCTTTGGGCTTGTCTCCTACAATCCAGGAGCTGACGGGATACCTAAAGAAGAAGAATGGTAAAATGAGCTTTGCGGATTTTCTGGAGATCATGCACCAACACTCGACTGTAGAAAACCTCCCGGAAGAGGTAATTGACGCTTTCAAGGCTGCAGATACTGATGGGAAAGGTACCATATCGGCCAAACAACTTCGCCATCTTCTTCAGAATTGGGGTGAAGGCTTATCAGTGAGAGAAGTAATTAAACCACAAGGTATTCTTATCTCTATCATCTTTTAATTGATTGTTAATTTTGTAGGTGGATAATATCTTCCGAGAGGCAAATGTCTCCAACAATGGCACTGTTCGCTATGCTGATTTTGTAAAAATTGCATGTGCTCCAGTGCCGGATTATTACTAAATCACAATGCAATATAATGTTTTTCATTCACAATTAAGTACATTCCAGAATCGTGTTTTATGTTTCTGAAATTTTGTATTTTTATATTAATTCATATAAAAATCTTCGATATAAATAAATAAAATTCTGCAAAAAAATACGATATTGACGATATTAGATAATTTAATTCAGAAATTACCAGATAGGCGATCAGGCGGACAATATAGTAACATGAAATATATGTAGCTACATCAATGCTGCCAACTACTACTTTTCTCATTGCGCCGCGTGAGGTTTCGTGGCCCAATAAACCACAGTCTACTTTCGTGATCCGCGTCTACTTTCTGTCTAGCAGACGTGTCAGCCTACTGTCCACATCAGACGAGAAGGCTGACAGTAGGGTGACACGTCTCTTTTCTGTCTACCAACGCATACGCCATTTTTATTTGTGCGAAGTGGCGTCCCAGCCATTTGGTTCCGAGATCTGCGCGTGCTTGGTGGGATTTGTAAAAGACTTATAAAAGATTTTTCCAATTGCGCAAGGGTAGGATTACTTGCTCGATGGTATCGCGTCGATTTGGTCTTTATAGTGAAGCGAAGAGAAAGAAGTTGCTCGGTATGTCCAAAAAAGAATCAAGGAAATGATTCTCATCAATGATAAGGAATCTCTGTCTACAAAGACTTTCTTTTTTAGAAAAGCTCAGTCCTGGTGGTGGTGTTTCCGTGGTCAATTGCTTGCGTCTTGCACGAGGACGAGTGCAAAAAAGGCGAAAGAGGAAGCAAGATACAGCTGATACAAACGCAAAGGCCGATGCAGCGGATGCAGCTGATACACCCGCAACGCAATCCCCGCAACAGCCGATCCAGGAAACCTCTCAGAATAATAATTAGGTAATGTTAATTATGAATTAGTTGAAATAATTTTTTAAAGTGTATTTTTTTGCCTGTTAATTTTGAATTAGTCTATTTTTTGCCTGTTAAGACGGATAAAAATAAAATGTTGAAATAACACGTTGAAATTTATTATTTGTTTTTTGGGTTTTTTTTTAATTTTTAGGATTTTATATGCGTATAAAAAAAGGGAGACTGGTCTACTGACAGTCTACTCGACCGTCTCTCTTTGGGTAAGGTGACATGTCCGCTTACCGGCTGGGACATTGTTCATGGGAATGTCTTGCTGAGCGTCTCCTATTGTCTCCCAAGACAGAGATGGTAGACAGGGGTGACGCGGACACCTACTGTCTACTAGACTGTCGGGTGACTGGGTTTATTGGGCCATAGTTGAGAAGTGTCAAATGGTCAAAGAAATCAAAAGCGTTATTGTGTGCTAGTCTAGATTGGATATAAAAATAGGACGTTTTGTCTATTATACACTATAAACTGTAAGTACACATTGTATAATTTGTGTTCTAAACATGGGAAATAGTAAGGAATAGCGAATTTACCGCGACTTTTGTGCTGGCACCGCTGGCACTATGACACTTATTGATCTGATTTTGTTTCGTATTTTTTTCTCGATTTCTCTTCCACCAGAGGAGAGTATTATTATTATTATTAAATAATTGTTTTTAAATACTTACAAAAAAAACCTTTTTAACGAGGGATTTTTTTGTCTTTTAATTTTACGGCCTCAGCTATCAAGCCACAAGGCCTCACGAGGGTTTTTGTGAGTCCAAAAATTGATTAAGAATAAGCGTGAATCTCTGAATTATCCTTAGGTATTTAAAAAATTATACTTATCACTGAAACTCGCAAAGGATTTGAGGTGAGAGAAGGAAAGGAGCTTACGTTAAAAAGAAAAGTGATGGGTATGAGGCAAATGAACATTAACCTTGAAGAGTTAAGAGTTCATTATTTGTGTTTTTGTGTGTTTCCTAGAGCGCGAGAAGCCGTCTTTTATCTGCAATGCCGAAAGAGTGTTAGGTATAGGTTGAACAGCAAGATTAAACAACAAAAAAAAATGGTTAAAAAATAAAGTAGTTATTGACGAGAAACTTTTCACTGAGACATGCGGATGAGGGTAAAATGTAAGAACATCTCAGAATTATTTCACCTGATGGCATAGTTTTGCTGTCGCTACTCTTTAGTTGACAGCTCTATATACGTTTGATAGCCCTGATAACTCCAACATATTGATAACATATTTCACAATTTGCATATCCTATCTACTGACAAACATCCTGCCCTGTTGAAGTCAAAATGCATAAAAATGAAAAGATATGTTATGCTCCAATCATTATTCCTCTAACTTCTAAATATATACATAAACTTAAAGCGGATTACAATAAAAATCAAAATATAATATATGAAGTAGAGAGTATAATACCAATGATAATATCAATACTATCAATATAAAACTTAATCCTCACTCTCAAACCAACTAATAGTGTATCCATATTCGTAAATCAAAAATACCCATCTCCAAACTGTGTGGCTGTAGGTAGGTATTGAATTGGGTCAAAATCATGAACAGAGTGAGGATATTTGGTATAGATATGGACTACAAATGTATGTAATGTATTGGTTGCAAATGCATTGATTATAATAATACCTCCTCATATAACGTTTTCTTTTGGTGGTATATCTACCTATAAAACAAATTGAAATGGTGTTTTACAATCAAGGTATTGCCTTTCGGGTTGTAATGGTTGGGTTTGTTGAGTAGGGTTAAGGTCGTTAAGGTATTTACTTGAAATTGCTTAGACTGTCTGGCTCTCCTACGAAATTACGTCCATATTTAAAAAAAAAATAGATTTTATCCTGTGAATAAATTCATTACAGTGCTTTACACTTTCCCTTATATTTTGATAAACTAATTTTATTTGGCTCATCAATATACTCACACCATGTATTGTATAGATTGTACATAACAAGGATTTTTAATTCTGATGCTATTCAAGAGATCTACAAACAAGTATCTGTAAATACGGTAAATACCTACAGCTTTGTATAAAGCATTACAGAATAATATATAATACAGGCGAGCCTTTCAAATTGCATCATTTGGGACCTAAAAGCGCCCTACATTTTTGCATATTGCATGTAGAATTTCAAAATTGTAACTGAATTTATGTTACTAAAGAGTTTGAGACTTACGAATGAATCTAGATTTTATCAGTTTTATCAGTTTATCAGTTTTTATTTACATACCTAATATGTATTTCATTTCTGCAGTTTTCAAAGCTGCTATTTGAAAGGCTCGCCTGTAGTCTATGAGTAAATGACTTACATATTAGCAAAACCGTGAATATCGAGGAAATATTTGATTTATGTTTGCAACTTTTTTAAGATCCTGCCATGTTTTATCTTATTTTATTAATGCTTCCAAGTGAAACTTGTATTGGAAACATGTAAATTGACTCCATCCATTTTCAACTTTTGATGCCAATTATCGTTTTAGTAGACATTCAATGAAATTTCTCTTTGACCACACGACTTTATAACTATTCTTTTTCTGTGAACACATAACAAGCCAATGAATAATCATTTGCCTGTAGGGGATTTTGCTTCATTATATGTAATTTCTTGTTTGATGAAAAAAAAGTCACAAAAATTGGACAGAAAGACTGTGTAAAAAAAACAGAAGATCATTTTTATTTAACATGTGGTGGCGATTTATGTCTTTGATATATAGGTAAATAAATTTTTAATCAAGTGGGGCATGTGAGAATCTTTTTAAGATATTTGTTTGCCACTTTTTCGTTATATAAATTTGTACAAAAATAATTTCATATACACTGGTACCAACACATTCCATGCAACAAATTATAAATTTTTCAATATTTTTGAATATGCTGCTTATTAACTTTAATTTATCATTATACGAGGCACTCTTTGCGTGGTTTGTGGTTCGTGTAGTAACTTGGGTTCATTAAATTGATTGAGAAGATTCATTTAACGCATAAAAAGTCGAAAATCGGGGAACTTTGTATGAAGGGTTCCAAAAGGGGGTGGAGGGGGTAATCCACTAAATTGTTAATTTACAGTGTACATTACCCCAATCAACCCTTCATACATTGTGAGCCGCTAACGTTTCATCTTAGTGATGAAAATTACTAGTAGGGGATGATGGGGCCTTCCCCTATAGTATGGGGTTGTAGGCGAACCCATTCTAATCAACCCTATCATACATCGTGACCAGCTAATGCTTAATTTTTATAGTTAAAAACTCGAAAATGTCTGAAAATGGGTAAATTTGTATGGTAGGTACCAATAAGGGATGGCGGGGCAACTTCTCT
>CAKKOB020000130.1:3457-89440 GCA_918844115.2 Phlebotomus perniciosus | reverse complement strand
AGAGTCGAAAGAATTCGCGTTGAAACACTTGAAAATACAATGTGTGGATAGATAAAAGGATTGTAATGGAAGAAAACAATTAACACTTCCTCCACTGATCATCTACTTTAATGGGAAGACATTGTCCTTCTGTGCACGAGATGCTGTTTTAAGTGTCTCCTCGGAGTGGTTTAAGGTCCATTTATTCGGGCCTGGCATCTTCTCGGCAATCTCTCATTCGACCATCCTCCGGGCTATTGACGAATTGCGAATACCAAAGAGAGGCATATTGTCATCAAATCCTCTAATTTCTGCAAATAACAATCAGACAAAGTTAGTTTTATGGGTTTCCTCTGGTGGCAGATGATGATGATGGCGGGGGGAAAATGCCTGGGAATCACGAGTGATGCCAAATGGCAATTTAATGTGGAGGATGTTGAAATTCACTGTAGGCTATGCGGAGAAATAGTCATCAACAGTCAAATATCTCTTGCTTAATTGAATCGAATCGTTGCAATTAATTGAAATTCTTGGGAAAATTCCTCGGGTCTTACATTATATTCTCACACTTTATACCTTATCCTGGGAGGGCATCATTTGTATTGCAAAGTATGTTTTTGGCCCTTGTGCGATGGTAAAAATAGATGAATGAAGGAGGAAGGCTGGATAAAATATTATTTTTCTTTGGAAACTCTTAATCCTCAGCAATAAATTGCTTTCCCAAAAACTCCAGACTTATTACACTTCCTCTTTTTTTAATTCGTCGACTCTGCCGGAATTTAATCCGGGGAAATAATTTTCTGTCGGCATGGATGGCCCACTTTCTCAATAACCCCCCCCCCCAGTAATGCAAGACTGTAGATAAAATACAAAGTCTGTCATGAGTGATAGGAGAATTTATCGTTAAATTATATCTCTTAAATTAAGTCTCCATATATATATATGTGTACAATTACCAACCCGCAGTCAAGTATATATAGAATTTGTGGAGAATATATCCATTTCTCAATTGTTTGTACATTATTGTGCCAGTGGATGAAAGTTTTTCCAACTCTAATGAACATACCCACTAACGGGGAACCCATGAAAAGTTGAATCATTTATCCTTGCTTCACAATCATCATATTTCATTGAATGGAAGGAATGGAAGGTATGGGTGGAAGAGGAAGACTAAAAAACGGACGACAATACATGATTCTGTGTGATCTGAATTAGTGAGTGCTTGATGGAAATAAAATGAAAAAAAGTTCTTGTCGGGTGGGCAAAAAAAAACGATGAGAGAATGCTTCTGAAGGTGACTCCTCAAGTATTTCGCACGTGAGCAGAGTTGATAATGTCTTCCAAATTTGATAACGATACCATCATAGCCTGAGATGCTCTCTTATGAGAGTAATCTGTCAGTATCTCCACATTTGACTTCTCCTCTATCACTAAAAGGGGTTCAATTCAATTGCATTCAAGTGGCTTTGATGAAAACTTACAAGTATAATAGATATATACAATCCTTTCACACTGTCTCTTATCTGAGATTGTGTCAACTCTGGCAAAAGATCTATCCGGGGAAGACACTCGTGTGTTAAAGTACAGGAAACTCATTGAACAGAAAGTTCTCTATCATAAGGAAAAGTTTTTTGGGTGAAGGGAGAGACATTAGGCATTCAAGTAGACGCGTCACACCTTCCCGACTCTCATCTGATACAGTATATAAACCATAGAAAAGGTTATGAATAATGCATTGATTTGCCAATTAGGTTGGTAAATAGCCATGTGTGGGTGAGAGAAATATATTTTCAATTTATGCATTTTCATGGAAATTTCATTCCACACCAAATTCTATCGCGCCCAATATTCACACTCATTGAACCTGAAGATACAATTCTGTACCGTGTGCCCTAGCTTCAAGCAATTGATTCATTTCACTGATTTTGAGGATGATGTGAATTTTTTTTCGATTTTCATTCACGAATTTTCGCTAGAATAATCTTATTTGGGAGGTGCGGTCTATGCCTCCAGGAATATATCACATTTATGTACATTTTCTGTATATATATTTTAGATGTACAAAGATGTACCGTAGCATATCCAACTTTTTTTTCTAGACTTATGCCATTTTTATCTCTTCCACTTTGTCATGGTAGTTTACAATCCTTTTTGACCTCTTTCTCTCTCTCTTTCTCCCCTGTACTTATACTTGTAGGTGTTTGGTACAACAATAGTGAAAATAATCGGGACTGGGTCCGAATAGCTGGACGATAGTATCCATTATACCCTGTTAAAGGGCTTCGGAGTACTCATAGAGTCACAAACTCCACTTGCTCAACCTCCAAGCTCCCGCCACAATCTCAGCAGCAGCCACACTTGGAATCCCAGCAGCAACAGCAAATTCCATCCTCTGGAACGGACAAGCACGCAAAAATGGGCAAGAGAGAAATTAAACGTGGTGTCGTCCAGAGAACCTCAGATGCTGGTAAGTGCAAATCTACATACATTCTTTATCCCCTTCCCCCATTCCCAAACCACCCACATATAGTCACACTTTAATCTCATATACAATAGCACGGAAAACATCCAGGCCCCATGTCTTACTTCCACTCCTTAGTTGTGTATATCGTAAATGTCAAAGAGAATTTCTTTACCTTCCTTTACTCGGATGGAAAAACCTTCCAATTCATGTGTATTTATATATATTATTCATATATAGATAAAAATGGTAGCAGTAAGGAATGTGCCTTTGGAATTTTACAAGGAAATACTTGAATATTTAAATACCTAAGAAAATTTATTGAAATTTTCACTGCAAAATTCACATGTTTTTTCAGTAAAGCGTGAAACATTTCACGAATTTTAATGCACCAATTTTAATACCACCCAATGTCCATCAGGATAACATTCCTATGTTGTGTAGAAAAGAAAACAGAAGCAAATAGTCCCCAGAACACGAATTCCTTTCTAAATATAATTTTAATCAAAAATATCTTCAATACACTTAGGTACGTGGAAATCTAATAATTCGCATTTCAATTTGCACGACATGGTGTATAATGTAATTTTGCACAGATGTGCTCTGCGACGACAGAAAATTATTGAACAATTCCTTTACCCTCTGAATTCATTTAGTTCCTCTTTTACAATTTAATTTCCTATCTATTTGTATTGGATGTAAGTCGTCTTGAAAAGTTGGCAGCGAAAGACGTCCTTATGAGTGTGAATGTCTATATAGACATTTATATATAGAGCAAAGAAAAAAAAAACACTTTCTATCAATGGACCAACTTCTGTCGAGCATGCTGTTGCGACATAGGCAATTTCTGAGTGAAAGGAATGATGGGTTGACATGAAAGGAAGTCAAAGTGGATCAAGTGGAAAATGTTTAATTGACGACCAATAGAATTCTGAGTAGTTGGTTTTCGATATATACCCCGAAAATGATTGAATGTCCTTTGATTATTTCTCTTGCGTAAATTTTTGAGGTGTTCAGACATTCGGGAACATTACATCAACCATATTATTTGTCATAGGGATACTTTACACACAAATAGCATATCCTAAGGGCGCAATTTGAGGGATCTGCTATAGGACAGACACAATTTCCTGGCTAATGTAATATTTATTCTCCAGAGGGAATGACAATTGTTGGAATTTGTATGTTGAGCTCAATTCCCTTCGTTTATGCTTTTCAATCTTCTCATGTTATGCACTTTGTATATTATATATACCTATCTTTGTTTTTTTTACTTCCGATTATCCCTGAAGCATATATTTCAAAATTTCAATTTAATATTTTAATACCGGTTCATAAAAGGTCATCCTTAAGAAAGCGGTAATTTTTTTTGAAAAAAATCAGTTTATCTGGTAAATGAATCATCTTGAAGACCATTTAACTTTCTTAATTAATTACAGAAGTTCTAAACAAATGTGTATAAGAGTTCTTTTTCTCATTGTAAATTAATTAAAACAATGTTTTCTCAACGTTGACTTAACTCTGTAAATTATTTATTTACTGTTTACTGTACAAAAGTAAACTTAGCAAAAAAACTTTAATCTGTTTAACATTATTATCCTGCAATGGATTAAGTATTCTGTTTTGTAGATTTTGAACTTGTTTTAAAATCCTTTTACGAATTCATCTTATGTCAAATCTAAATCGATTTTGTAAATCCCAAAACCCCTAAAATTTTCTCTACACGTGAAAGCACAGGGGAGATATTATGGTCAGAAGTGGTGTACATTTGAATGGAAGTGCGCGAGAGTTTGAGGAAGTGAAATAGAAATACCAAGATAAGTACAAGTAAATTTGAAAGCATCCAAGGAAGATCAGGAGCTTTGAGAAGTTTTTCCACATTTATAAAGAATTTTTAAATATTTTAATGAGATTTTAAGGAAATTTTCGAACTTTAAAAAATGTTCGTTAGCTCAAAGCATCCTAAAATTACTATAAAGCTCTGCAGAAATTTGAAAAGCTTTCGGATATTTTTAGAGCATTTGAAGTTCTGGCTAAGCTTTTGAAAATTCTTGAAAACTTTTACAGATTTTTTTGAAGCTTTCTCAAATAGCTTTAGAAAGCTTTCTTGTAAAGCTTTTAGAAAAAGCTTTCTCAAACAGCTTTAGAAAGCTTCCTTATAAAGCTATAAAAAAAACTTTCTCATACAGCTTTAGAAAGCTTTCTTGTGAAGCTTTAGAAAGCTTTCTTGCGAAGCTTTAGAAATCTTGTGAAGCTTTATGAAACTTTGAACAGCTTTAAAAAGCTTTCTTACAAAGCTTTAAAAGAAGACTTAAGCATAGAAATAAAATTGATAAGATGAAAGCTTCCGAATTGGAGCTTTGGAAAGCTTTTCTACAAAAATATTTAAGTGGTGTACGTCTTTCTGACCATAATATCTTCCCCTTGCGTGAAAGCTTTAATAATAACCGTAAATAATTGAATTTGTGACTATTTTACCCACCTTGGCAAATCGTTGTGACTGGTGATTGTTCTCGTGGGGACGTTTTGGCCTCTGAATATAAAGATTTTATCTACATATAACGTACAAAAAAAACTAGCACGTGAAAATTTCACCCAGTTATATGTACCTACCTACCCTTTCATGAATAGTCTTCACAGTGTATGCAAAATTGAGACTGTGTTTAGGTAAAAGTGAAGAGTCCATTGAGTCGGTTGTTTCCCAACTTTGGTGTATCGGGTGTATCTTATTTTGCTTAAGCATATAGACAAAAACGAACAAGAATAGATTAATATTTAACGCTATATTCGTAGAGGGACTCCTTGGGTTTTCTCTTTCGATTCAAACACACATTTGGTATAGATAAAGGGAGGACTGTCCGGGGGTGAAAGAATGGTGCAGATAGCGAGTATTTTGTGCGATGTGGAGCATCTCCCTTGTCTATTATGGATGCAAATTAATTCAATTTTATATAGTTGTATTGGGATACACTGGGAGTATATAAGCACCCTTGGAGGAGACTTAATTTTCTCACAGATTTAATAAAGGCTCCGAGTTGTAAATGCGACACTGTGAGAAAGTAAATAATGGCAGAGTTGAAATGGCAAGTGACTCTCCTTTGAACTTCACTTTTGTCCTCCTGAAATGTAATTTGTCCAAAGGAGAATAAAATTAACAGCAGGACTGTTATAATTAGTAGATTCCCTTGTGTAAAAAAAATGCTACCTTTATCATAACATATTCACGATGAAATCTCATTGTTGGGGTATAAGAATTCTTTGAAATCTAATGATGAAAAGGATAGAAGCTGAGGTGTAAAATCGTTAAAACGCTCTTCTACTCAATAAGGAAACGGAAATCAAACTTTTGACACACTTTAACCTCTGGTGACGCACTCGAGAAGGTTCAAGTGAAAAATCCCATGAATAAGAAATCATCTCCGACGGAAGCGTGAGAGAAATGAGAAAATAATTTATACCCAAATGTGGCACTTTAAATCGACAAAATATATTCTTTCAACATTTTCTTATATATTTCAATATTCCTTGAATTTTATCGGCATTCATTTTACTTTATAAGAAAGACTGTGAATCCTTCTTATACACGCAGATTTTGTTTCATTTCAAGCTAAAGATTTCCATAAAATAAACTACTTAAGACGCACAGCGAAGGATGAAAAGACGCTTTGATCCCAAAATAAGATAATCATATTAAATTTCTATAAAATATTTATTGCGCTATTTACAAAATGTTCTTACATAAAAACTTAAAGGAGATGAAAATGCTAAAACATACCAGTAGCATAATCAAATTAGCAAATTCCTGATCTGCTCAGAGTTACGCGGCAATTAATTTAATAAATTCTTCGACTCATTTCGCTTTTGGGGGGATAAATAAGGTGCATAGGGTGATAAATGCTGAAGTTGGTAAGGTGAATTTTTGTTCAAGAGGGCATCACAATATGGCTTTCAGGTGAAGTGGATTGGATTGATAGGTCAGTTGGATGAAGTTGGTTGAATGAAGTGTCGGGGTACTCCCCCAAATCTAAACTTGGCATTTCTTTTTTTTTTAAGTTTATCATTTTTAAAAGTGCTTGTAACATCCTAACTTTATAAGGACTTATAGGATGATCATATTTGCAGCCAATATGTAGGTTAATGTCCTCTTAGGGCACAACGAGAATCAGTTCCTCTCAGTTCAAAATTCAGATGATAAAACAAATTCTTTAAAACGCCCCATTACCCCTATCTTTAATTGCGTAATCTAAACGCAAGCAAGTTCTATGAATGGATGAATGTATATTATTCCAATTTAAGCAAATTCTAAATGCAGAATTTTGAATTCTATATGCATTTGAACCATTTGAACGAAATGTCTTGCATACTAAACAGTTTAATATCTGGATTTCGGAGATTATAAATATGTTTTTATCGTCTTTATAAGGATTCTCTTTATAATGTGTTTCTAATTCAAAAATTCCTCTTTCTGCATATATTCAAATAAATTGATTTTCATTGCTCACGAATACGCCCTATCGCGTAAAAATTCAAATATACACCCACGATAGTGAATAACATTTAAAAGTCAAATGTCAAAGGGGGAGTGGATATGTAACATCTATTTTCCACCTCCACTAAATTGAGCATGAACCGAGGGGTTATTGACAAACTCACCATCATTATTTTCTCGTCAAGGGGGTTTCTCGCAATTTTTTCCACCGCGCGAGGTATTTCCATAACTCTGGGAGAAAGTAGAGCAGATTTTAGATGGGATTTATAGCAGATTGCCAGCGATATTTCACCCGGTGGTGCATCATTTAATTTTCATTTAGAGCCCTCATGCTAACATGAACCGATTTCATGGGGTGTTTGGTGTGCGAATTGGCGCGAAAGAATGCAAATATTGGTTCACAGAGAAATTTATATCTCAAATTGGATACATTTAATATTCCCCAATGAGAAGGGCAATTGAAAGGGAGATTGAGGCATTGCTCCATCGATAAACCATATTGCAGAATCTGGTTTTTGGTGCAGCATTTGATGTTGTTGCAACCAATAAAAAAATAACCCCTTTTAGCTACGATTGGTGCGAATGGGGAGACACATTTATGCCAAATCCGCCCTAAAGCCCAATTGGAAATCAATACGTGAGTGAGTTTATTTAATTCTCTTGTACAACCCCACCAGGAATATCATCGTTGTCGAGCTGTGGTGACCCAGATCGGCTGCCTGAATTGCCACCGGGCGATGAGAAAAGATTGCAGAGGGCCGCATTGAGTTTGCAGCAGAAATTAATATTAAGGGAATGGCTCAAGGAACACCGACTTCAGCACCACTATTCAAGGTATGGGTGTTTCTAACTCAATAATCCCTCTTTTTGCACCATGATCACCCTTGAATGATTTTCAATAGTTGTCCCAGATCGATGGCCTCAGACTTTTCCACGCGGATAAAGCAGAGAAAAAGCTATTCAAACCACAAGTGTGCATCGTAATGAATTTTCCGGGCAATTAGTGTCCATAATGGCCTTTTTATGTTGCCGCGCGCTAACAAATTGTTCTGTCCAAGAGTGAAAATCCACATAGTCGTTAGAGACATCTCATTCGCCACAAAGTTTCTCTTGACCATTGAAAGTTGTTGGGGGAAAATCGATAATTATTGATGAAGTGGCAGTACAATTGCACGACTTTGCCATTATTTCTCCAACCAAAGAAACCAAGAGAGAAAGTTCTCTCCCAGTCGAAACTCATCCTCCTGAATCTCCTAAACATGCTTTTACCACCAATCATGGTTAAGCACTTTGATTCGGAAAACGATGTTTCTCAACCATAAGAATTGAGAAAAGATTTTATAGAACTAAAAGGATATTTTTTGTATTATAATAAAATTCATACCTAACATTTTTTGAGATTTTTGTACATTTCAAATTACATAAAACTGTACTGTTTTTTCCTATAATTGCAAAATGTAACAGTCATTTAATTAAATTAAATGACTCAGTTTTAAAAGTCACACTCCAAGTTCTTAGTCCTATACAAATAAAATCTATGCTAAGACTTTAATTTTTTTTTAATATTTGCTAAGAATTGCGATAACGTGTTATCTCTTTTATTACATTAGGCAACTGAGAATGTCATTCTTTTTCATGCAGGTGCGAAATTCTAAGCCATAGTGTCACTTACGTTATGCAAATCACGCAAAAGTATAGTTTCTCTTTTCCATTTTGCAAGAAAAAATTCCACCGAACACCTTTATAATATCATTTGCATTTTTGTTCGTGAAGTGTGATACCCAGAGTTTTCCGAATAACTTCAAGTATCAGAGAAATTTGTAGAGAAATTTTCACAGCAATTTCCCTCACAAAAACCATATTTGATTACAGGGAACTTCAGTTTCGTGATGTTTTATGTAAAGTTTTTTATTTGAGTATTTAGTGATAAATTTTTTTGTGAGAAAATTTCCTGTGAAATCCTCAATTAAAATGAGTAAAACAGCTCAATTCTCAATTCATCATAAACAACACTAATGAGATCATTTAGCAGGGTGACTTCATGTAAAACGAGAACATGAAGTTTATGGGTGCTTGAGTGGAAAAATTAATAATCTCTTATCAAGATACGCTAATGTGCCTCCAACTCTAGTTTAGATTATCGCACAGTGAGGAGGTAAAAATGCAAATTTCGACCTTAATCAAAATTCATTTTCTTGCAGATTGGTTTCCATTGAGGTAGTGTCGCTGGAGGATGTCTATTGGCTGGAGGATTCCCGAGCTCGTCAGATTCTCGGCAAGGACTGGTCAGTTTGGTCGGGTGCTCGACAAAGTCTGCCGACTTCCAAATCTCAACTCGAGTCTCTGAAAGCGAATCTGTGGTCTACCGTTGTGAAATCGTCCCAGCATCAGGATGCCTGGACATGGGGAGGAATGCTGGTGGTGTCCGTGTCCGTTGCGGGTCTGGTCACCCTCGCTGCAATGACTCAGCCTTCCCTGGCTCCAGAAGCCCGTCATTCGCTGCTGCAATACGTCACGGGCAAGTATCTTCTGCCGGCCAACTGCAAAGTCCAGTTCGACTGGAGTGATCCTCATGTTGTTGGCGGCACCATGTGCTTCACTGTTCGCTTCTACCAGCGCAACGGACAACCCTATCCCATCTGTGACACTGACCAGTTCTTCGTGGAGGTGTGCCAGGGCACCAGGAAGGTGGTGACCCTCAACTCATTGGGTGGAACGGATCCCAACAACGCCAATATAGCCAAAGTCAAGTTTACCGTTCGTACTGCTGGTCAGTACAAGATTTCCGTTCTTATCGGCTCCAGTCATATTGCCGGAAGTCCCTTTCTGAAAACCTTCATCCCCGGAAAGATGGATGCTCGACGATCACGTCTCATTCGGCCCGCCAACACTGTCGTCTGTTCGGCTGGCGCTCCTACTCTGCTCCACATTGAGCCACGCGATGAGTTTGGAAATGCCTGTGTCTTTGGACCAGAGGATGATCCCGTGCAGGGATATAAGATCGACATATTTGATCTCAATGGACAAGCAGTTGAGAAGCTGAATAGTGCTCTCACGATGGCCTACGATAAAGTCAATTCACGAGTCACCGTCACGGCGCTCTTCCCGGAGCCCATCTGTCTCAAAGCAATATTCCACTATGAGGACCAGAGATTGCCCAACGGGGACTTTGATATCATTGTGCTGAGCAGTAAGTAATTCTTTTGACCAAAGAGAAATTTTTACTAAAACTACAAATATAATAGCTTTGAGAGTGTGATTAAATTTCGTGAATAACTTCTCTATATTCAAGTTCAGTAAATAGAGTGAAAATGACCTGTTTTTATTTTAAATACAATTTAATTAACAAGTTAATTACTAAACCTCTAAATACTCACTAAAATGAACTATAATCTGTTCCGAATTTTATATAACCGAGCTATCACATGTTTTTGCGAACAAATATTTCCCGTTTATGGGGAAACATGATGAATCCCATTGCAGAGCTTTGCATTTTACATCATAAATGAATTATGATGAGACTTTTCCGGGATTATCATTCATTTAGAGATTGTCGTTTAAATGATATTATAGGGAATTGTTCCAATTGTTCAGAGATTATCTGCATTAAACTAGAAATTTCTAAGGCATCAAAATTAACGCTCTATTTAATTTTCGAATTGAGACAATTGAATGTGCAGAAACAATCCAGAAAAAAAAACAATTTAAAATTTTTACAATTCAACGCTTTTGGCTGGAGATTAGCCAAACAGTTGCAACTCAGAGCTAAATCCTAAATGAACTTTCATTGCATTTCAACGTTTCAGTGTTGAAATGTCTTTCACTCGCAAACATTGCGAACAAATCAATTGAATTTTTAATTGTTAAAACTAAGTTTTGAATTTATTTAACCGATACGGGAAAACGAATATATCCTAATACATATAATATTATAAATTAACCAGCAAATTAAGTTTGTTTTTAATTTGCCAAATAAAAGTTCATTATGCCTTATGAATTTCACTCATGAAAACGGGTCACCATAATTGAAAAATTCCTGATTTTTATGGAGACAAAATAAGCAGAACATTTTGGCGAGAACAGCCCCGAAAAACTAGCCAAATTAGCCCCAAGAGCAGTTTTTGTAATTAACTTTGAAAAAAATATAATTTCATTCAAAACTAATTAATTTTCGTTTTTCATATTTTTCAAATGACTGAATTTTTTACTTTAGATAGCGATACTACCCTCGTGCACAAAAACATTGCGTCCAGGAAGCACAATATCTGCTATGAAGCGAAATTAATAAGTATTTATGGGCAAATTAAGACGAAACCACGCAAAGTGTTGTGCTACGTTGGACCAAAACAAGTGAGTATATACTGCTGAAAATCGTATTTTATGCAAAATCTCCATCACCTTCACGGACGGATTAAATTTGTGTGCAGGAAGATTAAACGATTAAGTACGATTTTAGCGTTTCCCCTTGTGGTTCTGCTCAAAATGAACACAGAAATGATATTCTCATACAATTTATCAGTTAGTTGTGGAAAGCAAGCCTCCATATATTTTGCCGAGCAAACTAAAATAGCTGAAATTTACAGTTTTTTTCCATCCACAAAAGCATAAGCATACAGTACAATAGTTGGTGGTGTACTCAGGGTTTGTTCCTAATCCACAAATGAAAACTTGAGCATCAACTTTGAGCTCAATATTTATTTGAAGCTCACAACTGACTGCTTTATACGCTTTATTATTCATCGTGTATAAAATGCGGGAAGTCTGGAATGGGTTTTCTGAGAAAACTAATTTTCTCGGTAAATTAATTTTTCAAATACAATAAGCATTTAGAGCGCTTTTTCTTCCAGTCAAAGGAGAGATATTATGGATAGAAGTGGTGTACAGTTGAATTGAAGTGCGCGAGAGTATATTTAGGACTAAGGAGAAAGTTTTATTTGAAAGCTTTGGGAAGTATTTTCAGAACTTTCACAAATTTTGTTAGAAACTTTAGATTACAAGCTTTTGAGCTTTTGTAGTTAATTTTGAGTTTTTTCAAACTCTTGAAGAGCTTTCTAAGATGGTGCTGATATAGTGTACACCTTTTCAATCAAATATCTCCCCCTTTACTCCAGTTTATATTATACACAACGGTCTCAGGATGACTTTGCAGAACTTTCAATTTCTTTTATGTTCAATTTCTTTTCAGATCACAATTAAAGAATTAATTTTGAAATTCATCCCCAAGAGAATCGCCACTTTTCGTCTCTGTCCATCTACAAAGGTTAGATTAAAAATAGTTTTTTTTTATATTATAAATTTCTAAAATAAGTTTTTGTTTTCTTTTCAGTTTCAATTTTTGCCTCAGACTTCTGGACAAAATCACGGATCAATCTTTATCATTGACGATGGATCCCAGCCTAAGATTGAGCTCGCATCGCGCGATAGGAATGTGATTGCAGCCACATTTACGCATTTCCTTCTGAAGAACATCGGCGGTTCTGAGACATTCAAAGACAAGCAGGACTTCTTCTACCACGAAGTACGCAAATTCCATTCGCACTACTATCATGAGAAACTGGCTCTCAAAGTGCAACGCGACAAGATCCTCGAGTCTAGCATGAAAGCCACAAAGGGCTTCTCCGTGTCGGATTGGTGTGGCAACTTCGAGGTAACTTTCCAAGGGGAGCAAGGAATTGATTGGGGTGGCTTGAGGAGAGAGTGGTTTGAACTCATCTGTAGTGCCCTGTTTGATCCACGAGGAGGACTTTTTTGCGCATTTCACGATAAACGCCAAGCCCTGGTGCATCCCAACCCTAGTCGTCCGGCCAATCTAAAGCTCAAGCACTTTGAATTTGCCGGAAAAGTTGTTGGAAAATGCCTATATGAGAGTGCTCTCGGTGGATCCTACCGCCAACTAGTGCGTGCCAGATTCAGTAGGAGCTTCCTGGCTCAATTAATTGGACTTCGCGTCCACTACAAGGTATAAAATAGTCCTAAAAATTGAGATTTTTGAAAAAAATTCGCAATTACAAAAAATTCTTTTCAGTACTTTGAGCAAGATGATCCGGATCTCTATCTCTCCAAGATAAAGTACATCCTGGACACCGATTTGGATCATAGCGATAGTCTGGAATTGTATTTCGTGGAGGAGGTTTATGACTCCTCAGGCCAATTGAGTAAAACCGTAGAATTGATTCCGAATGGGGCCAAAGTAAGAGTGACGAATGCCACAAAGTGTCAATATCTGGACGCTCTGGCTCAGCAGCGTCTCTGCAATAATGTCCGCGAAGAGGTGGACAGTTTCCTGAAGGGCCTCAATGGCATAATTCCCGATAACCTATTGAGTATCTTCGATGAGAACGAACTGGAGGTAATTCTAAAGAGATCCATAAATAAAATAATCGCTGATAATTTTTCTCATTTTCAGCTTCTCCTTTGCGGAACTGGAGAATATTCAATTGCCGATTTTCGTGCTCATCACATTGTTAACGGAAATTCGGCCGAGTTCCGGCGTGTCTTGGGATGGTTCTGGGCTGCAATAAGCAATTGGAATCAGACCGAAATGGCGCGATTGCTCCAGTTCACAACTGGTTGCTCGCAACTTCCACCAGGAGGCTTTCAGGTGAGCATTAATTGAAGCTTATAGAAAAAAAGTTCAGAAAGCTCTTCAAAGCTCCACATCCTCTTGCAGGAATTGAATCCTCGCTTTCAACTAACGGCCGCGCCAACTTTTGGAAACCTCCCAACGGCTCATACGTGCTTCAATCAGCTCTGCCTTCCGGACTACGAGAGCTACGAGCACTTCGAGAAGGCGCTCCTGTTGGCCATCAGCGAGGGCACCGAGGGCTTTGGGATGGTTTAGAGAGGTGCCAGGACTTTGGAAAATGTTGCCACAGAATTTTTTGGTCTCTTTTTTAGTGTTTCAATCGCCAGAATCGTAGAAATTAATATTCGTAAGAAAAAAATTAGGCCCAGTAGCATTATTTGCTTTAAGACAGCAATTATATTTCTGAAGGAGTTTCATGTAGCAATAAATTGCGTAAAATATTTTAAAGAAAAGACAAAAAAATCGTTTCAGCGACATCAATATAAGAAAAGGAAAAAAAAAACTCATTTGAACTGCCTAGAAGAGTAGAAAAGTATTTGCCTTATATAAATTTCATCATATTGAAAAGCAAAGACAAGACAACCCGAAACATTTCATTTAATCAGGCAAAATCATCCGTGAAAAAATGATATAATTTTAAGAGGAAAATAAAAAGTAAAAGAGGAAGTAAAAATTGTGAAAACCACGAAGATTATTCTCTGTGATATTATCAAGAAGGAAAAAAAGACACAACTCACAACCGATTCAGAAGAAAAAAATCACTTATTGATGAAAAAAAAACTCTTTCTCGAGCGTTGAAGAGATTTAAAGAAGATTTCCCCTCCCCATATTGAATGAGAATTAACTATATACAATATTAGATTGTAGTGAAATATTTATTGAGAAGAAGAAAATGATGAAGATTACTCAAATAAAATATTGTTGAATCGCGATAAAAGGAATGTGTTTTAGTAATTTCATAACAATTCGACACCCCTCAAGGTGGGATGACCGTGTTTATGGTTCGAGGCTTTTCCACGAAAAGGGGCGATCAATATCAATAATGGTTAAGCATATCAGGAGCTTTCAGCCCTACTAAGCAGCTGAACAGCTGTAAATATCTGGGGTTGGCATACAAAGTGAATTCATGATACAGCGATTAACAAATTCCACAAAGTTACATTATTCTCGTTGCAAATTTTATTAATTTTTATGGTTTTTAAAATTTTATGAGGACTTTTGGAGAAAAAAAGACTGCATGGTAGATATTTCGTGATAATTTTCGAAATTTCATGTATCAAAGTAAATGCATAATTAATATTAAACTGGTTTATTGCATTTTTATCGAGGTATTTTGCAAAAAAGACTTCAACTCTATTTAAAATGGCGGTTAAAGTCTCTATCAACCGTCATCTGTCGCTATAACGATTCTTGGGCAAAAGGTCGACCAGAGAATAATCACTAAGACCTAAAACTTCCCCCACCCCAATCCCAGTTCGATCTGAAGACTTTGATGTTTTTTGGCTACCGGCAATAGTAGAATTTTTAAGAATTCCACCATAAAAGTAAATAAAAGCAAATTACTGCGATGATGGAGTTCAGTTGACTCACCTTTTACATACCTAAAGCTCACGACAGTCACGTGATGGCCACCTGGGGTGGCTCAGCAGGTCAAGGTTAAACATTGAACTTGCCATTAGTCGGCAAAAGAATCGATTGCAGCAAGTGTTTCGGCGAAAGCCACTTTGAATTCCTCTATTGTTTGCCATTTGATTAATTTTCACACAAATATTGGGAGGCACATTCCATCCACCACATAAAGTGGCTTTTCCACCTGTTCTCCCTGACGAAGAGGATGAGGTGTAATTTGTGAGAAAGTCACGCAAGATTCTGAGGAAAAACAATCACTATGAAAAATGACACAAAAGCCCGCTCAATTGAATTCCGGGGAAATTTATTGTACCGAAAAATTGAGAGAGAGTTACCATTTTCATTTCTCGGAATTGTCTGTGGTTCTCCTGAGAATTTTCTGTTCATGAAAATGGATGCAACCATGGGGCGATAAAGTTTGCTTTTCCCAGAATCATTGATTTTCATCCTTCCCACACGACAATGTTTGATTTTCCACGACATTTCAGATAGGCATAGGTACCTAACAATTCCCACGAAATTGATATCCGCATCACTGAACATCATCTGCCAAACAGTGTTTGACCTGTACAAGTTTCACATGTCAGACATTTTCTGTTTCATCCCTTAAAGTTGCTACATTTCCCACCCTCTCACCCAAAGCCCTTCAATTAGTGAGTCACAAGCGTGAGTTCCAAGAAATGTCTTATGTTTGCTCCCCACCCCCCGTATTCCCTCAAACTCTCGTGCCTCACGGGGGGAAAACTCTCATGAATATTTCAACTCAACAAAATTCACAAATTTTCACCCACATTTCCATATAAGAGTGTTTTTTATTTGGAAATTTTTAATTTCATTTCTCTCACTAAACTCTAAATCCTGGAAGAGCTTTTAATCTCTCCGGTGTCAGTGAATTCAATGGAAAATGGGGAGAAAAATCTCTTCGGGGAAAATCATCCTGAGTTCCTAAGTAAAATGCTTTTTCGGACAAATTCCAAGAGAAGCAACCCCTCGATATCCACCCTTCCCCCGATTCATTGGTATTCAAGTTGATGGAAGTGGCTTCACAATTTGATTCGTGCCGGAACGAGAGAATACCGGAATAGAGGGTGTTTGGAGAAGAATCATGCCATTTGCGGTGGTGCGATACTTAGAGAATGTTCCTCTCGATATGGGGTGATTTGTTTTACCTCGTAAAAACCTTACCCAATGGGCTGAGTCATCTCCCAACGCCATGAAACTATGTAGAGTGAGCTTCCCCGGAAGTGAATTAAATATGCCGAAAGTTAAGATTACAGAGCTTGATAACTGATATTCACGGAATATTTGCATACAGGAAATTTATTGCACGATCTTATCAAAAGCTCTGACTTGCATAACAAATTCAGTGTTTGAACATATTTTGAAAGAGAAAGGAAAAATTCTTCAGTTGTGAGAGCTTTAAAAGCTCAAGGAAGATGACATCATGCTGAATCATATTTAATTCTTACAGATTCCATACTATTGCTGTAGTTGAAAAGCATTAAATTTTTCAGATTGATCTGAGGGTTCATTCTGATCATGAAAAACTTATCATCCGCCATTTTAAAAAGGGCTGAATATTTTCTTTGTAATATCTCGATGAAAATGTGATGAATTTTCTTGAAATTACAATACGTTGTAGCTGGGGTCGAACCTTTCGAACAATAAGGTAGGTTCACCACTAATAGCCATTCTTCTATTGGTTAATTGTCCGTTTTTGATCTTGAATATACTTCAAACATGAAAATGTTTAGGAAGCTTTCAGAAACTTTTGAAAATTTTATGAAATTTTGGAAATTATCAAGAAATATTGGAAACTTTTAGGAAAAATAAATGAAAGGTTGGAAATGTAGGAAAATTTCATGAAATTTTTAAAATTTGAATGGAAAACTTTGAAAAATGTTATATAATTTGTATGATATAACCCCTTATCACCCCTAGTTAAGAAAAATATAAGTGTGTCTACCACCTCTCTTTCACTCATGATTCTTTAACTTAATTCGAGTTGGTACACAGTAAGGATCCCACGTCATAATCTAGGATTACCACTAGATTGAATTATTCAATGCTGACCATTTATATTCGTTATACAGTTGACCCTCTCGTGTTACATTTCTTTCACAATATAATCTAAAGCTCCCCTAAATTCTTGTTTAATGCAAGAATGAATCATGTTGAGGGGGTGGTGTAAAATTGTAATGAATGGCAAAGTTGGAAAAAGTGCGTGAGAATTTGCCCCCTATATTCCCATCCGGAGCCACTCTTTTGGTATTCATGTTGTTTTTTCTCCACTCCACGGCCTAACTATCCTCATTAACCCCTTTCAGAGTGTCACATCGCTGAAGAGGGTTGTTCTCCGTACCTGACTCATGCCGGCTTGGCGCAGAGCTTGGCGCCAAGCAATTTGCTTGAGGTGAAATTTAAGGGTGACAAACTGACTAGGAACAGTCATTCAAATTGATCCCATCATGTAAGCCGCAAAATCGCGACAAATAACACGCCAATGACTCAATACGAGGGAAATTAGGCAAACTTTGTGGCAGTCTTACGCGCAAATTGTGGTTGTCGCGACGAATATCTAAAGTTAAGAACATGACTTAACTTAAAGTTGTGTGGAAAAAATTGGAAATTTCTGAAAAATTAATATAATTTCAAAAAATCTTTCCCACTCATTGTAAAATTTATGAAGCAAAAACCAGAAATTAGAGAGAAGAGAGAATCTTGAATGATTTAACGAAGCAAGATGAAGTTTTAAATTAAATTGTGTAAACATTTACTGAGAAGAGGTGCTGAAATGCAATATAGAAGAGATCTCAAATTAACACATCTTAGTCACATATACTTGTCATATAGAATGTGTAAAGGTCACCAAACATGAAATATTTTTGGCAATTTAAACAATCTTTGAGTGAAAATTTACTTCGATTCGTGAAACCTTTGACTCCCCGGACTTTTCCTCCTAACGATGAGATTTAAAATCATGTCGCCAAAGAGTGAAAACTGTCGTGAAATCTAATTTTAAGTGGTTGGGAAAAGGCATCGCCCTGAATGAATCACTCCACGAATTTATTCACATCTTTCCTCCCAAGCATCTCTCTTTCCTCATTTCTCTCTCACTCATTTTCCTTTCATACTCTCACTCACACAAGCACGCGGTTACTTTCGGAAGAGAGTGAGAGTAAAAGAAAATGAGAATGAGCTTTATTCGGTGGGGACGCCTGGTGATCGAGCGTAATATTATAGAGTGGAGACGCCTGGTACCAGGCAATGTTAATGGTTTTAAATGGAGCTTCTTCATTGTTTTTCTCAGCGGCATTTCCCAGCTCTCTCGATGATTCAATCAATTCGATCTTTTTTTTTGTGAGTAAAATGTGTGTTTGATGATTTTAGTGCAAGTGTATGTCTATGCGTTAGATAACATGTGACTGAGTTGTGTTGGTGTGTGTGTCAATGTGAGAGAGTGAATTTCCAGAGAGTCAGAGAGGCAGCACAAAGTTGGGAAGTTTGTGAGCCATCAGCACGAGTGAAATAAGGCAGAAAGCTCGTGGACAGTCAAAGTGTATGGACGTCTCTGTGTACCGTGGAGTGTCTCATTTAATTTCTAACGTCTTCTGTTGTTGAATCTCTACGGGATCATCCTACAGTAATTATACAGTGCCAGAGTTGCTGGTAATCAATAATTAAAATTGTGCCAATAGACAGGTCTTTCACGCGGGAGGGGACCTGTTGAGTTGAGTGTTGTAATAGGAAGTTTTTTTGTTGTCGCTGTTTTTGGGAAGTTTGACGATTCCGGTTGGGAATTTTTGCAACATCAAATACGTCACTATTCATCATCTCCGTCTTTAACATATCAGCCCCAGAGAACAGTGTATGTTTTACTGTGAACGAGCTATACGAAAAAAATATCAACCTTGACTGTATATAGAGTTAACAATTCTCTAGCTATTGCTCAGTTTTTTCCTCCTTCTTCGTGGTGGACTATTGATAGACAAATTCCACCAATACAGTGCTTTCTCAAATGTGAATTTGTGTTGTTTTGATAAGAGAAAGCCAATATCCACGACTTTTCGGTGACGACACAGTGAGGTACTGATTAGTGCCCAGTAATTGCCTCGTTCCATCCAATCGCTCTATAGTGACCACCTCCTAAAGTTCAGGGGGTGAATAGGCGGGCGAAAGAAGAAGAAAAAAATACAAGATCCGTGGCAGAGTGTTTGAATCGCCAAGGAAAACGTACTTTTCGCCTAATGAGCTATGTAATTGGCAAAGCTGACTTAATGGAGAGGCTGCCCTGAGTAAATAGCAAAGGCGTGCAGTTGTGTTGAGGCGCTACAGTGCTTGGTCAGAATGTTATCAGCTGATGTGACCAAATCCACCATCTGATCGACATTGGACGTACGCAACGCATACAGAAGAGAATCCATTGAACGCGCGCGGTTTCTTATTTAACACCGCGATTGCCTACAAGCTATAGTGGGAGCAGTTTCAACTGTATGAGTGCCACGGGCAGCCGCATAAATCCAGTTGAACGAGAATATCGCTGAAAGTTTTTCGTATCAGAAGGAGGTAAGTTTGTGATTGTTTGAAATGGCAATAATCTCGCACACAATTTTATATTTTTCCACTCACTGGCCACTTGCATGATGCCTCCGTGCCTCCGTGTGTGTTTCGTGTGTGCGATATAAAACATTTTAAAATTAAATATGTTTATAATATTGATGTGTGCTTGTAGTTTAGTCAGTTGCGATGTGACGATCGGTGACGAGTCAATTTTCTGTCTCGATTTCTCAACAAGTTTTCTCTCCTCTCCCATATTTTGAGTTTTTACACCTTCTTTCTCATCAGTTTTGTTGATTTCCCGTGTCTGCACTGATGCACTTTTATCAGAGCGACCGTGCGTGAATAATTATTCATTGAAAAGCCAACTCGTGCGGTAGATTTTCGTGTCTTGTGACTTCACCTTGTAAGTGATTTATTTTTTTTCGCTTTTCCTCGCAATCGCCCAACTCTTGGCGCGCTCTTGGCGAAGAAGAAAAAAAAGTGTCTTTCCCTCACAGTGTTATTTCTCAGAGGAGCTTTCCCCCAAGCCGAGTGAAAGGGAAACAGTGTTGGATGTAAAATGATTGAATAGGGATTGTGAGGCCACAGGAAGTTTTGGATGTGGTGTGTGATAAAAGTTAAATCAATTTCTTTTTCTCTCTGACCTCTCGAAGAGACCTCGATGTATACAATGTCCATAGCCGAGAAGGCTTCTAAGGATATTTTCTATTTATAATCCACATGCTTGTTCAAGTTATTTTCTTCATTCTCAACCACCCTTACCGTGTCAACATTTAATATTCAGAGTCCCATGAATAGAATCAATTTTCAAAGAGTATCGGTCAGGGTGGCCCATCGAGGGGTGAATAACACAGCAAAAGGACATATGAGTGCACTCTACCACCTCTCACACCCAACTTTTTCATGAAAATTTCACATTTCGCAAAATGTGGTTTACCTGGGCGAGCTCTCTCGACCATTTCACTTTCGGGACTGTCCCTCTCTCTCTCTCTTGCTATACACCTGTAAAATTTTGCAGAACAATCACATCAAATTCTTTGAGTTTCTCTCTCTATACATGGGATTGCAAAAAGTTGATGGATATTCTCTTTTATTTTTGCCAGAGAGCAATAAACTAAATGGTAAAACACTTTCTAAACATTTTTCTCAAGAGTGGCGCCAAAAAAAAGCTATTAGCACCCATTGATGGCAGTGAACTTTAGTTTTGTGCATTCCATAGACACCACAATGTACTTGAGAGGTGTGCAGAGGTATTCTGCCCAGAGTATTTGCATACCTGCTGAGCTTGATTATGTGGAGTGCAATTTTGAGGAAATTACCTGGAATTGCGGAATGTAATTCCAAATTTCTGTATATTTACCCCATCCCAGGCATATTAAGAAGATTATTTAATAGAGTTACTTGTATGTTTTTATAGAGGTGCAGTTCTATACAAAATATATGGGAGAAAACGTGCCGATTTATTTTTCAAAATTAGATCCCATCTGAAAGCGAATTTCCTGCATAGGTATAGCATTCCCGCACGCACGACATCACTGACAATCAAAACAATATAATTTCACGAACTCTCTCTCTCTCCATTGCATCTCTATTAAATATCTTAATAACTCTATGGACTATCCAAACAGTCTCATATGGCTCCCTTCCAGCATAAATGCAATTTACAGTGTTATTCCCATTTGATTTTTTTTCGTACAAGTTATAATTGTATTATAATATATATAGACATGCAATGTGTTGAAAATTGTGCGAACTTAAACAATCATTGTGCGTGCAATGGAGAAATTGAATTCCGCATACGATTAATCGAGGAACAAATAAAGTCTCTGGATGATTGGGTAAACAGAGAAATCTATTTAAAAAATTTCCATAGATTCTGAAACTCGCGTCACCTTTTGAATTTTTGGATAAAAGCAATTAATTATCTATTTTTTTGCCTAAAAAATTTAATAGCGGGGAGTTACCGCAAGTCTTTGCGACAGAGCATCTCGATACCCGTTCGACGGGCTTATAAGAGAGAATAAAATTTTATTTTATAGACACGTGGATATACAAAGATGGAAGTTGTTGTTTAGCAAGTTATTTATCAAATATTTGTTTACATTATTTCTTTATTTTATTCTAAAATTCTATATCTTGCGTAATGGCGGACTTCTTGTCCGATATGACGTACTTTGACCTCACCTGACAACTTCAAACACACGCGGTGACTGAAGTGATTGGAAAAATTAAATGATTTACATGTCTATCGAAAGAATTTTGTGGAGCATACTTTGTAAACCGCATCAGCTTTAATTTTGTGGTCTGAGAGGGAATTTATATTGCGCGTCTTGAAGCTTATCTCGGTAGTCGCGGAGAGAAACTCGTCTTTCAGAACCAGTGTAAATTTACATTTCAAGAGAACACTCTGCCTCGAAATACATTATTAATCACGCAGAATTGGGTCTAATTAGAAGCTGAGACGCGTCGATAGCCTATGCTCGGTTGCATGTTATTTGTGGAGTGAGAAATCTATGCATTTACATTTATGCTTCAAGAGCTACTCACCCCTCGGTCGGGTGACAAAAATTCAACCTTGGCAAATTAAAAGTCTATGAGAATCGTAAATGTTAAATGAAGACACGTGCCGTTTTTCTATTAGTAAAATCAATTTATCTGCGATGCTTTTAATTTAAAAATCAAAATTGATTGAAATAAAAAAAATCAAGAGCCCAAAAACTCTTTATTCTACCTCTCTGCGGCAAGTAGAATTCCTTGGAATTATTTCTTACAATATTATTTTTCCTTCAGTAAGAACTATAAACAAAAAAGCGTGTATATGTTCTGCTGAGGTGTTGAGATAAAGAGAGAGAACGAGAGAAAAAATGAAAAAAGAACTTTAAGAGTTAAATAAAAATCACAATTCGTACCTCTTAACAACATTGATGGACTTATTCGCGTTGCTCGTCATTCGGGCACAACTTGAATAAATAACCTTGCTGTAAAATTTTTTCTTACTTCCACTATACGTGATTTTTTGTTCGTCGTATTTGCCGCACTTTTATTAACATATACAGATTCATATATTCCCTCCAATCACGCTCATATCGAATAGAACTGGTTAATATTAATGCTTTTTAATTACATATATTATATAGTTTGCCGTTTTTTTTTGCGACGCTACATGCTTTGTCTCTTGTTTTGTTTGTCCCTCTTGTTTTGGACATTGCTTATGTCTGTGTTGTTTTTTTTCTGTGTGTCTAAAAAATTTAGCATGTTGAATTTTATTTCCTATAAATTCAACATTGTAAAATTTATCAAACAATTTTTCCAGCCACTGATACTCTTCGAGAGATCGGCGAGAAAATAAGACAATTTTTTGGTGGTGGTGCTTCTACATGTTTTCTGGATATATAATTACTTTTTAAATGTGCGCCCCAAAGTTGAAATTGTTAGTCAAAAGTGCCATTTTCTAAATACGTGAGTTCCCAAATGTTTTAGAGAGAATCTGTTCTCTTTGCTCTTTACCTCTAATTTGCCATAAAAAAAGTTAGAGATGTGATGAAGCAAAATAAAATGAGTGTTAATTTTGTGATGTTGCTGTAAGAAAAGTTTGTCGTGATATACTTGAGAAAGAAGGAAAAAAAATTGTTGTCCAATTTGTTGGAGCTTTGTTAGTGATAGAAGTTGTGGGTCTTGTCAATTGTTGGAAGCTGCTCTCTCACTGTTTCAAAAATCACCTGAATTTCCGACATCATCTGTTCAACATCAAATCACAGGGATGGATCAAGACGAAATAGGTACTGTGACTAAGATAATAGATATAGAAATAAAGAACAAAGCCTCACAATTAATGCACATTTAACCCATTGATGCTTCCTCCCAAGTGTCTCTACTTCTCATCCTATTCCCCCGCCTCATAAAAATGTAAAAGTTGATTATTTGCATAAAATGTGTTTATTGAAGCTGTAAGACACATCAGATAAAATGCAAGGCTCTTTTATTGGTTTTCAGCATTAGTCTCTCTTTTTCTCACCTGTATAAAATTCCTAGAAATCATTTTATATTTTCTTCAATTTCTCATGTGTTGTACACCTTCTGCAATACCTTTCAAGGGGAAGATATTTCAGCATTTCAACATTTCATATGAAAATTCCCTATAAAATTTTCGAAAGCTCTGCAGAAACTTCATAAAGCTCTTGATCTCTTCCTTGAGAGTTTAATGATTTATTAATTTTCTTTTATAATTTGATTCAATTTGTAATTCAATTGTCCATCACTTCTGACCACAATATCTCCCCCTTGCCTCTTGCCACCTCCATATTTTATTAACTATTCATTAACGCGTCTCTTAAACGCATGATAAATACAACTATTATATTGATTCTAGCATGCAATTTTAAACCTAGGATAGAAAATTCTTTAAAGAATCTTTCAAACATAAATCTTCACCCACCCACATTTTTTAGAATTCTTAATTTCTTGGAATTCCAGTGATAAATTGGCAAATCTGTAGGTTGAATAAATTATGGAATTTTAGCTTGCGATAAAGAGTCCCTTAACTCTTCAAAAAAATATGCATATTACTTCTTCTTCAAGTCTCTATATAACCAATTTTTATGGGCATTTGATATTAAGAACTGGCGAAAAATCGGTCTATTTTTTGCTCATTTGACCATTCTTACATCTTTAGGAGAGAAAATTATGCGTGGAGGAAAAAAATTAGCATATCACAGTCTCAGAAATCCAATATAAAAAAATCACCAAAGATTGGGGTATTCCCCATTGAAAGGCGAGATACGAAAACACGGTTTGACCAGAAGAGCAAGAAATCACACATAAAGTGTGACTTTAGCAGCAGGTTTTTTGCATTGATGACGCCATTGATTGAAAATTGATGGGAAATACGCAGAGATTTACACATAAAATATCCAAATCGCTTCGCGCAGATGTTTTTTCCATGCTTTGGCGCTACATAGCGACAATCTTGGACAATTTCAGTGTGAATCACCTTTCTGGTGGAGCAACTTTCAGGTGGCGAGAGGCGATCCGAGACGTTCGTCCACTTTTGATTTTTCCCCAAGAGTAACTCATTTAGCTGAAATTATCATTATGATTCATCCAGTCAGTCGGCAATTTCTTGCTTTTTATCTCTTTGCGTGCTTCTGTCTCGCGTTCTCTGGCCAAGGATGTTTTTTTTCTAAACTCACAATTTATGTTATACACATAATTTCCTCTAAACGAATTTCCAATGAATTTTCAGATTGAATTTGGGGCAAAGCATTCTTGTGGGAAAAATCAATTGAATAGAGATATTAGAACAATGCAAGAAAATTTGTTATATCTCTTTGAATAAAGTATGTGTATAGACATGGTTGATTTAGGTTTGAGATTATGCCGAAGGATGTTGAAGGTCGATAAATAATTTTATTTGGTGAAAGAACAAAATTTCGTCTGGGAGTTGTTTGTAAACACCTTTCAGTCAGATAAATTACCTTTGCGAGCACATCAAATTCTCATAATGTTCTCAAGAACGTCATCTTAGTTCAAAAACCAATTGACCCATCTCAAAACACCTTCTTGGTGGTTTTACAAGATTAAAAAAAAAATTTAAAATAAAATTATTTTGAGCATTATGGAATTTATGAATTTTTAACAGGATTTTCAGAATTAATTGACTGTAAAATTGCACTGATGTTTAATAAATCTTTAGTAAAAACAAGAGCGATTTAACATAATATTAAAGGTCATTGTATTATAGTAATATGTGTTTGCCCGCCTTTCCCCTACAATTTTTATGTTTGTTGACCTTATGATGGTAAATATTTTGCTAGAACTTTTGCGCGAACAATTAGAAGGTGTCATAATTTTTCCCGCCATTTTAGGCTCTGTTATTTTTTCTTGCGGAAATAGATAATACGAAAGGAAGACAGTAGCGGAATTAAAGTGAAAGAGAGGAAGAAAAATGTTAAAGCATTTAGTGAATATCTCAATTTCTTTCAATACCCCCCCCTCCCTTTCCTCACACCACAATTTTCTCACATTCAATTGCACAAGCAGAGTGAAAAAGAAATAATCGAAAATTCACGACACGATCTTTTGAAAATGCTTTCAGCATTTTTCTACAACTTGAAAGTTTATATATCGTGCGTGTAGGAGGGGAGGCGTAAGAAATGGGGAAAAAGCGGTAGTACAATTAGATGAGTGACGTCATTGGAGTAAAAATCTCACTAAAGATTGGCGTGTCTACGTCAATGTGCGAAGAGTTTTATTGTGATTTAATTACTCGTATCGTTTCCACGGAAGATTTCAATAGCGCCATGCATCTCCACTATTCCCCAACACTTTGATGCACTTGAACAGCTGCTGGAGACCCGCTAGGCAATTTATCAGTTAAAAAAAAAGCCGCGAGGAAGACTAGAAACGCGGAGCGATTAATCAGGCCAAATGGGTCGAGAGGGTGTCACACGAGGGAGGCAATTTATTCTCTTGAGAAACACCCATGAAGAACTTATTATTCGGAGTGAGAATATTTGCCAATTTGTACGCGAAATTGAGCCCCATTCTGCAAAATCCAATATTTTAACATCGCGCGCACGCAAGGCAAGTTTCTCCTATAGAGCACGGGCTAAAGAAACGACCCGGGGAAAAACCTCTATTCACTTTCAGTCAGTGAATTTCATTAATTTAACTTCTGGCCATCAAGATTGTACTACATCATTATGAATATACCAAGATTAATTATCGAAGGATGATTCCCCATTCAAGAGAACCCAAACACCGCACGAAGTCTTTCAAAAGGTCCCTTTTGAAAAGTGTTTGCACAAAAGAGGACTGAGTCCATTGATGGACTGACTAGAGGAATCAACCTGAATAATGAAATGCATTTTATTCATTAAACAGAGATACGAAATGTAAATTTTGCTTCAAGCAATTTACGAGAGGTTTATATATGTATTCCATTATCTGGTAAATTTTCGATTGGAAGCTCTTGAGATTGGCATTGCATAATATTTATGAAAATATTTATTTCGGAACATTATAGGGGAGAGCTGGACATATTGGCAACCTTAAGGGTTAGAAAATTTGGTTTCTGTATTTATTTCCTATTACGGAACGAAAATAGATGCAGTAGTTCTATTTATTTATTATTTTCAAATCAAAAAACACCACAACGTTTTTATTTCGATTTCATGAAATTCAGAAATCGCAGCTTTAACTTGTAAAAGTATACACAGTGTTCTCATTTAAAGGAAGCACTCAATTTTCCCGGATTAATGAAATAGCCTCTATTGCTAGACGTTATTTATAGCTCAAAGTATATTGTTTTATGTCTTTTTTTACGATTCCAATTATTACATCAAGTGCATTTGGATGGAAGGTTTATTTGTGCAGAAAATGAAATAAATATAGGGTGGAAAATTATTTTTCCTAAGTTTTATGATTTTTTTTCAGTTAGGTGCTGGTATGTTTGTTTTGAATCCTATGCAAATTTGTGAATTTTTCTGCCGAAAATCTACAATTTTTTTCTTTAAGGTTCAATTAATTTACTTGTGTTTTATCACCTTTTCGTGCAAGATTTAACGCAACAGTATGATAAATCCTGATGACAATATTAATATCTTAAATGAGCTTTTGAGTAAATCACATAATTAACTTTATATCTTTCGCCGTATTTTAGCAAACATTTTAACACATTTATTAATAGCCACATGTTAATGACTCCCCCAGTGTGTTAATGACATTAATATTCTTCCACTTTTTTGTCCATCCCACCCAAACTTCTTTTCTTCTCACTCAACAATGAGGAATTTAAAGTGTGTTGTTGCATCCAGTATTTCTGGATTTTATCCAGATTATTTCTGGGTGGTAAAATTTCAATCGTGTGCGTGAGACGCGATGAAGAATAGAAGAAAATGGAGTAATTCGAATTACTGGCAAAGAATATTCTTGGGTTGGAAATTTATTCTTGTCAGTGTGATGTTGGAAGAAAGTGGTGAAAAGAAGACCTTCTGTGTCACCAATCAATCATTCTGTAGAGTTGGCGAAGAAATTGGCACGATTTCCAATTGAAACATGCCACTGGCTTTTTCCCGTGAATAGAATTTTCTGTATTCAAATTGCTTTTCACACATTTTGAAAACATTAAATAATTCCCTTTTTGGATTCTATCACAGGCGCGCAATAATCGTCTTATTTTTCTTTTTTGTGTGTGCCATTCTGTAAGCAACATTTACCGTGACTTGTCGTTGATATTTTGTGGGTGACAGTCTAAAGAGCGAGCTTAAGAAGGCATTCCACTGAATTGTACGAATTGTACATTTAATAACAAATCACATATGTTTTCCAACGTTAACCACCCATCATTTTTGCCTCTTTGTCGCATTCCTTAAGCCAATTGCGCTCATATTTTCACAAAGACATTCAACTTGTCCAAACTATAATTAGTTGATGGTGGAGTTTATTTTCATACGCAAAATCTGCACCTGCTGTGAAAATAATGAACGCCAGTGAAATAAACATTTTCGAAAAGATTGTTTTGGAAGCAATTTGATGTTGTGCAGATGCTGGGGCTGAATTTCAAATCATTTCCCTCTACAAGACCTTTCGATAAAACTTTTCAATATGATATGGTGCGTTCGTCACTGAAAATCTTTATTGTTGGTCTCCGATTGGAAATTGAATGGTCCGCTAGGAAAAATCGATGGCGGAAATTAGAGGGGTTTCCTCAATAAACCGCCAAGGGGAGAAATTGTGTCACAGAATATGAAAAATCATTCCCATATACCTTTTTCACCTGGCGCGCTGGCTTTTATACAAAATTCACAGCCATTTGATAGGGGGTTCGATTTTCTCAATAGCCTCCCTATCCCCCAATCATAATGGGGGAAAATTGTGCGAAGAGAGCTTGTAAGGATATTTTGTACTAAATGATGGCAAATGTGGCAAATGTGGCAAACGTGGAAAAGAGTCTTTCATTTTAAATAAAGTGCCTCTTATCACTCCCTTGGTCAGACAAAACAGAAATTGTCGTTTCCAATATTTTTTTGAGTTTGTGCTTTTTGACGCTCTAAAAATTTCATGGGATCATTGCAGTGTTAAAAGTTTCATTTTCTCTACAAAATAATAACCAATTTCTTGGAATTCAGTGTTAAGGCTCTTGTAACGATAGTTTGCAAAGGACTTTTCTTCAATATTTGTTCAGTAATAAAAGTGAAGAGGCTTTTCTCTTCCCCTCTCTCTTTCTCTTTCATATAAAAATTAATACCTAAGGAAAATTGTCAGAATGAAATAAGCTTTACTTCTTGATTCCTTCAAAGAAAGCAGCTTATATTGCTCTCGAAGCTTTGCTTTAATTAAAAAGGACCTATAATATATCTTCGAGGGTGTGGGTGATTTGATGCAAAAGAGGCATCTGTATTTCAATTTCTCGCTTCGCAGTCCAGCTTTCAATTGAATTTTAAGATTATTCAATTGCGGGAAAACGGTGAAAACCGCTATAGAGTATAGAGGAAAATTATTCTATTATCTTTCGTGTTTTCTCCTATACAATTTTCATTCCTGTGTACATAAATATCTGTGGGGCACGGAAAACTGTATCTGATCTATTTCTATTGGTTTCTCAGGCAATTTCTATCAATTTCGCTACACTAAATGCTCGCAAATGCGGTGTTTTTCTTTCAATTACAACCAACTAAAATAGTGTTAGAGTTGAAATTCGCTATGGGATAAATTTATACATGTGCAAATTGTGTTTCTCGCATGAGATGAGGAAAAAAGACGCGACGAGGGGAAATGCTTCTTGTCTCAAAATAGAGAAAGTCTCATGAAGAAGATCGCTTACTCTCACACAAATTTAATGCACAATAAATTGATCGATTAATATTTAATTATTCTGCTAGAGCCAATTTTAAATCATCACCCAGATGAGAAGGGGGCTTACAAGCCAAAGGGGAATCACTGACACTCTGTCCAGCTTGAAGAATTATTTTTACACCAGAGACCGAAGAGAGTGATTGGCGGGAAAAAGGTCCTCTTTTGTGCCGAACGATTGTAAATTATGTTTCTGCTTCGTGGTTATATTTAAAACGTACGTGGAGAGAATAAATTGGAGGCAAGTGTTTTTAGCAATGTTATACGTTTTTTTTTCTTCTTGCACACATTCCATTTACCAATTTCATAGAGTCGACACCACCTACGCGCCATTTCTGCAATTTATGCCCAATTTTATCCTCCCCTCCAGATTGAAGGGAGTTTGCGGTGAAGCCCATGTGGGTAAGAAAAAAAAACCTCAAAGTGATGTCACGTCCTCGCACCCTTACAAATCACTCACAATCTAAGAAATAAAAGAGAGAAATCAATGTTTTCCCTGGATACGTCTTTTTCTTTCGGAAAGCCATCTTTAGGGAGAAAAATCCATTTTACATTTTTCGCGAAAAGGTGAAAGTAAAGAAAAAGCATAACGACCATTTGAATAGGTAAAATGGAGAGATAAATTTTATTGACATTTTTCTTTCATTTAAAATAATCATAAATTCTGCGTGACGTAGAAAATTCGATTTACTGTAAATGCCAAGAAAATCGATTTTTTTTTCATGAGATTTTCTATCAAAAAGACTCTCTCATCTGATAAATTTTTTTTACCTTGTGGAACTTGTGGGAGGAAAAGTTCAAATTCTTCAGTATCACGCAAAAGTGAATCATTTAGCACGTGAAAACAGGAGAGGAAACATTCCACCGGGAAAATAATCTTGATGATTTCATTCATAAATATTTTGGATCTCATTCAAAAAATTTAATGTCTTCGCCGATATGTTCGAACATAATCCTGTCATAAGAATCCGCATTCCATTGGTGGTGTTTTTTGTTGATTTTCACCAGCGGAAAACATGTGGTTCTGGTGAAGTCATTCTACTGAGGAAATTGATGAGGATTGTTTCTTCTTCAGGGCGGTTGGGGTGAGGTGAGTGTTTAAAAGATGGAAAATCATTTGAGCAGATACATTGTCAATGAAGTGGGTAAAGATAATTTATATCTTCGTGGGGGTGTTTTTTTCTTCCTTCGTCTCGAAGGAAAATTCAACAAATAGGAAAAGCCAACAAAACACCTTCTTCGATATTCTACCTTTCTTGCAGCATCAAACACTCCCCCACAATGTAAACAATTTTCACGTTGAAATCGTGGCTGGAGGACACTTTAAATGTCGAGATGGAGACGCCTGGTATATCTCTGTGCTATTGTTGCAAAACATTTTCTTAAGAAATTTACTTGAGTGTTGGTGGATGATAAGAATTTTATCATTTCACCAATTGGATACACATAAACTGTATCTTACGTGTGTGTATGTTTTGAAAGCATTATACAGGATGTGGGCGAGAAATGGTTGTGAAAATCTATCGATTCTCCTGCCATAATTTTATCAAACTCATACATTTTCTAATTATACCACATGCAGTGCTTTCAATTGACCTAAATACTCACTCTATCTCAACAAATTAGCTCAAGAGATGGATATTTAGAGAGACTATCAGTTAAGTTCTCTCGCTAACATCCACAAACCTAATAGGGACGAACGAAAAAAACATACCCTTTGCCCTTATCTACCCTTAAAAAAATGGCCTTTAAAATGTAATAAATTAAATTCCGCTTCTGTGTATCAACAAAAAGAAGATGGCTCTTTTTTTTGCTCCACATCCATCACACCATCCCACACGAATATGTTGGGTCTCTTCTTTACTGAATCATTAATTTATTCCAAGGTGATGCGAAATCCCCATCACCCAGGAAGATCATGACAAGAAAATCGATATAAATTTTGTGAGTGATTTTGGGAATCAAGATACATAGTTTCCTTGTAAAGCCACAAATGATGTCCACATATTTCCACGAAGATGCACCGATTTCCATGAATGTTACAAACAATTCACAAAATTCGTAGAAGTTGGATCGATTCTCTTACTTTTCTCGGATTATTCCATTTTGCTCTCTCGATACTTTTTTTCTCCCAACTCTTAGGCATTAATTAATGATGTTTTTCTTTTTGGTGAAAACAAGTGAGAGAAAATGGGAGGAAAAGTGTGACACTTTAACTGCTCAATTTCGAGAGTGAGTAATGACAAAGGAATTCCAAGAATGCATTTCACTCTGTAAGACAACACATAACACTGGGCGGTAATCAATGTGGGTGGGAGAAAAAAAGTTAATGTTGAAATGCCAGACTCACCCCCTTGGACACACATTCCAAGCATTCTTCTCCCACTCTCATTCTTCCGGTGAGGGTGGAAACATTTTCATGAAATTATAACTGAGACTTCGAGGAAATCTTCCCAAACTGTTCTAACTCGCTTAAAGCATCAGAGACCATATCTAATACATTTAATTAAACTCTCCAATGCAGGTCTATTGAAAAGCAATCGCATGAGTTCATCAAATTAAATTTCATGAAGTTAAGTTATATGAGCGCGGGGGAGTTGGTGAGGAATTAGAATTTTAGTTAAATTTTAATTAACAGTTTTCTAGTCTATAGTCTTCCAAAGTGTTGCACTGGGGTAGTTGTGGACAAAGTGGGGTACCTTCGGACACACCTGAGTAACAGTTGGACGATATAGTTTTGAAGTCTTCCTCAAATAATTTATCGATTAAGGATCATTCTGACATATTATACTGAAACTTTAGAGTATTCTGTCCTCAGCCATAAAAAAATCATCAGTACCTTGACAGGGATTCCCGTGGGTGTTTCTGTTGTGAAATTAATGCCAAAGGCGGATCCCTTTGTGAAAACAATTGAAAGTTGAGCATGAGATGGATTCTAAAGGCAGGAATTACTCCCCCAATTTTTCGCACATGAGACTATCTTCCTAAAATTCTCCACATAACTCTAAAGATGAGATATATTGCTTTTGGGCAACAGACCCGTATATAGAGAAAAATATTTGTATTCCATCTGACCTAATTCCTCTTTTGTCCTCTTCACTTTTCTTCGCAGGAGACGTTTCACTTGACTTGGACAATGCAATATGCCTTCAAGATGAAAATTCGCAGATCAATATAAGTGATGTCAGTAAGTATTATTATAACAATTCTTTCCTGTCTTTCCATCCATTACAGCGTGTTTTTAGGAAGAGAGATTGTCAGATACACTATTTGAAATTAATTAACACCTCAATATACCTCTATTCTTGAGTGGAATTTTGTTGAAGCAATTAAGAAAATTTTACACCTCAATTTCCTTCCACTAGCATATTCCAAAAGCTTTTCGCGCGCGCAATTCTTTGTCTCCATGACGATTGCTTAACGTAAATTAACTCTTTATTGTCGATAGGGAGCGATAAGAGAATTGGAGGAAATAATCAACGCGAAATTTCTCATGTGAAACAATTTATTTTTCGGGTGAATTGAAATTGATGTGTAATTAGTAAAACACATCTCTATTTCCCTGTTGGTCGTTTCCACGTGTTTTTTGGCGCACATAATTTTTTCCAAGAATTGAGGAAAGAGCTTTTTTCTGAAAGCCGGATGGGAGGGGGGTCTCTCGATCAGCGCGATAGAGGATCAATTCATCAAGTTGAGCATCAAAGAAGCTAAAATATACCTAATTATAAAGCTATACCTATAGGTTAGACTCAGACATTAATTTCCGGAATATTAAAAATATTCTAATTTAAGTTTTAAATAAAAAATAATTTTTTTTATAAACTTCTTGGGATTTTTTCCGAGGATCCTAAGAAATAAATCAATCAATAGGCATCGTCTGAAGTTGATAATAAATTAGCAATTGACATCGTGGGAGAGGGATTTCCCATTCAGTTGGTCACTCACTCACTGAGGAATTCCATCTGAAAATAGCCACACCGAATGCGATAAGCAGCAATTTGGAAATTTGTTTTGGGAAAGTTTATCTCATACACAGTTTAGCGAAAGGAAATTACAAGTTCGCATTCGAGCGAAAGAGTGCGAAAAAAATTAATTTACAAAAGAGAGAAAAATTCCACCAAGATGGGGGGAGGGTCTTGCTGAATGGATGAAGGCGAAGGTTTATTTGGGAATATTTTGTGTTCTTCGTTTTCTCCACATTTTCCTCCAAGGCATTCACATCTCTGCCTCCCCCCATCCTTCTTTGCGTCTCAGCTTTTCTCTCCGTTGGTCTCGATATCAATTGTTTGACGTCATCAGATCCACAAATATACATCACATTTTCGTCTTATAGAGAGCCACAGAGGCTCGGGATAAAAAAGTGACAGAAAATGTGGTGAGGAGATAGGAAAGTCTGCTGCTAGTGAAATTTCGTGGCTTTTCCCCGTAGGGATTGGGATGGGGAAAATTAGGCGTGAAAAACAATTGGTCTATTTATAGAAATGCAATTAAATGATGATAAAAACCAACATAGAGAGCATAGAGAGCATAGAGAGATATCTTAAGGATATCTATGGTCAATTTCTTACACTCCGAGAGCCACACAAAACTAGTAAAAAATCATACTTTTCGAGGTATCATTTTCATACTTTTGAATCTATGAAATGTGATCAATACATAAAATAGATTGGAAAATATACTTTAATTCCATAATCAATCACTAAATTCTTAATCCATATATTTTATTGTATGAATTTTTATTTCATGCTTTTCAATGTATAAATCAAATGTATGAAAAACATACTTTTTTGTTACTAGTGCAGCTCTGAAACTCTCATCTTGGAGAACTCAACATTTTTGTGTGGCTCAAATGTTCTATTTTGGAGATTAGAAGACTTTCTCGTCACTCTTAATGCCACAGAATATTCATCAATTGGCTTTAAGAGATGCTACACCAGCTCATGATGGAGTCAAAAGAGAAATGAAAAGGGCAAAATTAGGGCTCAGAATCAGTGAGATTCTGTCTTTCACATATTTTGTTCACAAACAGACAAGGGACTCCCATGTTGAATATCAATGAAATTTTAATGAAAGTCATCTAATTTTGTGTCTCAATTTCGTCTGGCGTAAATAGAAATACATCTGTGGGAAATTGTTAGATTAAAAAGGTTTTCTTATGCGTCTTGTATAAAGAATTTAATTGAAAAAATCCATTTTCATCATGTATAATTTAAATGTTTGATTCCATACACGACTTGTTTTCAAATCCAAAAATAAAAAACTCCATGCACGAAAGTATTATTTCACCAAATTGTTGCTTTAGGACAGAAGAGGTATCGTAAACGTTTATTTTAGCAATGTTTGTGCCCTGCAAAATGTCATTTTGATATCAACCCTTAACCTTTAGCATTTTATCCATTTTATACCTACAAATTTATCATTCAAGGCCTTCAAAAATATATAAACTTTTGCCCGATTTAGTCACATTCGGGTCACTGACCATCGACTGAAAATTATATGTCTTTCGCTAACGAATATCCGTCTTTCTAGGATTAACGCAAAAAAAGTGGGAAAATTTCTATACACCTTGGTCTCAATATTCATGCCATAAACAATGCGTAAGAAGCCCAAAATATGCTCATCATTGCCCAAAATTGATTGATTTCCGACGATTGACTCATTTCAGCGTGAGATAAATTTATTGTATGAGAAACCCACGTGGCAATATTTTGGATTTCCTTATCGCAACGGAAAGCCCATGATTTTTTTCTCTTCTCTTTCCCAACACGCCGGTCAGACTCAATCAGATGCTATACAGTCAGCGTCGATTGGCGAGAGTTGAAGAAAAAAAAATTATGATATGGGGAAAACTGGGAAAACTTGGAAGCCACGCCGGTGACAAGAGAGCAAAAATAACCCAAAGTCGATGAGCGAATACGTTTTTCCGCCGAGCATCTGTCTTGTTCAATCGCAACTGTAATTTAAAGGTCGCGATCGAGCCGCTCAATCGAGAATTGCGATCATGATCCCCGAAATTTTTTTATCCACGCGGGAGCTTTCAAAGTGGGACGTAAATCACCCAATTTTTTCGGGGAATTACCAAAATAATACCGTGGATATTTCGTCAAAGATACTATCAAGTGGAACAAAGTGGATGATTGAGAAGAATTAAACATAAAAAAATGTGTTGTTGTGGAGAGAAAAAAGAAATTAAATTTAAAACTATACACCGCGAGTCTCGAAATCATGATTTGCCACTTGCACAGATTCTCAAGGATTTTCTTCCATCTGAGCTATTTTTTTCTTCCACTCTTAAATGTATCTGTCGTGAACTTGTGTGATTTCTTCATCACTTTATTCCCTTTTTTTCGTGTTTCTCTGATTCTTTTCTTGGGATTCCGAATTTGCGTCAGAGGGACAAAAAGACTATAAGAAAGTCTCACAGAGGCAAAAAAGCCATAATTCTTTGTTTTAGTCTCTTAAGTTGTTGTTTCATCTTTTTTTCTTCCGACCGGCAAAAAAAAGTTCTGCTAAAGCAGAAGAAAAGCCATGAATAATTTTTACATCGATGAAACATTTAGTGACTTTGTCGTTAAATTTGTAAATCAGGAAAAGAATTACAGAAATAATAATCCATGGAACACCGGAGTGGGTGAATTGCTTACACACTTTTCTATATGTTAAAAGAACATCACCATTTATCGTAAATACAGAGAAAGTTGCGATAAGTAGCGATAAGACGTTTAGGCACTTTTAAAGGAATATTATGACTAAATGTATTTCCTTCATGAATTTGTATGAGATAATAAATTAAATTGTCGTCAACTTTAATATAAAATTGGACAATTATTGGGATTATTGGTGTGAAATAATATCGCGAGTATCACGAAATAATATTTAATTAAACTTTATGAATAAATAAAAAACATCGTGCACAATTTCCCTCAGAAAACACGAATTTTAATTAAATTTCAATGACACCATATTGCACTCTCTGTCCAATTGCTCAATCAATAAATTTGGAACTGATTGAAAATGATCAGTTTTTTGTGCTTTTTTCTATCGTTGCTGACGTACAGAGCCAAAGAGCGTGAGATCAAGTATTTTAGCATAAAAAAGTGTAAGTGATTCAGAAGTTTGCAATTCTTTTTATTCGCTCAACGATACACCTCGTGCCGATTTAGGTGTCAATTAGTGTCTGCAGAGGCGCGAAAAAGAAGAACCAATCTTACAGTGTGAAGAATTAACTTCCAGAAATTATTTTCCCTCTATATCCCGAAATCAATTGTGGTGGTTTTACAAGAACAATGTATGTGAAAATTTGAAAATAAACCTTCTACTGTTTATACATCAAATGGAAAGCATGAAAAGAGAAAATATAGCGAGTGAAAACATTAAATTCGTACCAGGCGGCTCCACCTTCAATCGGAGGGTTCATCAATTTAATTTACATGTCCAACTTTCAAGCGCAATATATTTTTTTAAGTGGGAAATATTATATTTTGAGGAAACTGTGAGTAAATTTTATCACTTCCATCGACATGGATATCCCAATTGTAAAACAAAACATCAATTAGTGGTGATAAATATCGTCTGAAGTTGAAGGTCACCTTGAAATACTCCAGAAGGTCACAGATAAAGATCAAGTAGATATTGCTATTCCATTGACTTGCAAAATTGGGTAATATTTGCGGAAGAGTTTACCGCGAGTGAAATGGATGGAATTCAGTTTAAGAAAAAAAATTGTACACGAAACAGTGAAATATGAGTCTCCCTCGGGTAGATTTTGAATGTAACATTCACACATACAGTAAAAGTGTTGGTTACGCAAAATTAAGATTTTATAAATAGACACTGTGTAGCTCATAGTTGTGAACACCACAAAATGATCTCAAGACTCAAATTTAGTTAATTTTCATATTTTACTCGTGGAAGGATCCAAATTTTCTTCGTTTTTCATCTTTCGCTCTTTGTGTCTCTTGCGGCCGTTTTGGGGTGATCTTCAATTAAATTATCTTTAGCATAAGTTATCTTGAGTCATTCAAGAGTTTTCTTGGAAGAAATTGTGCTTGGCGAGGTAATATGAGGTTTTTCTTTTCTGAGGGGGAAGGAAAAGTGAGTGGATTTAGTGGAAATGACAAAGGATATATAAATATTGAAAATTCTGTCGATGACACACTTTTCATGGCACTTTTCCAACAATCCCAATGGGAAGTGAGGAGCCACAAGTGATTAAATTTTCATATGGATCTTTTCTTTTACTCTTTTTTTTATCACCGATCAGTTGAAGTTATCCAGACAACGGATCCTACAACAGCGTCTGCAATGTTTAAGAACGGCGAAGGATCATCCCAGGCATCACAGGCAGCTGGAAATAGTACAAATGCAACCAGTCACATACGACAGAATGCTTATGTGAAGATCACGGAACAGCCAGCACCCAAGGCGTTGAGGTTCCGATATGAGTGCGAGGGCAGATCGGCGGGTTCGATTCCGGGTGTGCACAGTACACCTGAAAATAAGACATTTCCCAGCATTCAGGTGATCGGATACCGTGGCAAGGCTGTCGTTGTGGTGTCGTGCGTCACCAAGGATCCACCCTACAAGCCACATCCGCACAATCTCGTGGGCAAGGATGGCTGCCAGAAGGGTGTTTGCACAGTGGCCATAAATGAGGATACAATGAGTGTTACCTTTAGCAATCTGGGCATCCAGTGTGTCAAGAAGAAGGACATCGAGGATGCCCTTCGGGTGCGCCAAGAAATCAAAGTGGATCCATACAAAAGTGAGTAGTTAAATATTCCTTATTTCCCTCAGCCATTTTCTTTCACTTTATCAATATGATTTCAAATTGAATAACCCCCACTCTCATTTGGACATCCTTGCAGCCGGATTCAATCACAGGGACCAACCCTCGAGCATCGACCTGAACTCAGTGAGACTCTGCTTCCAGGTGTTTGTGATACACCAGGAGGAGTATGTAGCTCTCCCGCCAGTTGTGTCGGATCCCATATTCGACAAGAAGGCCATGTCTGATCTCGTTATATGCAAACTCAGTCATTGCTCCTGCAGCGTGGCCGGTGGCCAAGAGATGATCCTCCTGTGCGAGAAGGTCGCCAAGGAGGACATCCAGGTGCGCTTCTACGAGGAGAAGGACGCCCATGTGGTGTGGGAGGCGTTTGGGGACTTTCAACATACTAATGTACACAAGCAAGTGGCGATAGCCTTCCGGTCGCCCCGATATCGAACACTCGAAGTGGATCAAATAGTAAAGGTGAAGATCAATATGAGACTCAATAAGATTGAGGAAATAATTTTGAAATTTCAAATTTCCAGGCATTTATCCAACTGAAGCGACCATCCGATGGAGCAACGAGTGATCCTCTGCCATTCGACTACGTACCCCTGGATTCAGGTAGGAAAACATTCTGGTCACTGCGTCAGGGTCTAAATCTCAACAAGAGGAAGACCAGTACCTCCCTCGAGGAGACTTTTCAGCAAATTCTCTCCGCTGATCGGGAGATGTTTGGGGAGAAGGCACCAAATGGAGCACCGGAGGATGTTATTGTTGTAGACACACCGGTTGTGGAGTCTCCATCGGAAAAGATTGTAGAGCCCCCAGTTAATCTGGAGCAGCAACAGATGACCAATGATAAGATCACTGAGTGGATGAAAACGAGTGAATTCGAACAAGTGACTGGGACTAAGAATGACCAGGGACGAGATGATGAAGATAAGACTCTCAATGAGCTCCTCGATCAAGTGGCTGAACTCGATGAGATCTATACAGATCATCAATTGAGACAGCAGAGTATCATTGAGAATGAATTGCTGTGCTTGGAGAATTCCTTGCCAAAGTTGCCCGGGAAGGAGGAATCAATGGATATTGATGATATTTTTGATGATGCCGCCACATATACAAGCCTCCAGAAAGCCTTTAAGAATCCCATTTCAATCCCAATGGATGACTACCCTGTGCCTCCACCCCGTCCACCCCATACGGCAGATTTTTACGATCAAGTGGAGCCGGTGATTGTAAATCCTCCAGCTCCAGTGATCGATGTCAGTCCGTCAAAGGGGGACAAGGACGAGGGTGAAAAACTGCCTCCACTTCCGCCCAAGAGGGTGAAAAAAACTCCGGGAAGCACCCCAGTTCACGATATTCAGGACAAGGAGAATGACTCTAGCAAATTCATTGGATCAGACTTTGAGAGTGGAATGAGTAGCTTCTCAAACAGCCGACGAAGCTCCACTCGATCCCTCACTCCTCGACCCCCATCCCAGATTATCATAATGAGAACCCCAGAGCCCGGTCAAAGACCCACAAGTCCCTCCGGTCAGTCCAATACGTTGCCCAAACAGAAGAAGCCCGGCTTCTTCTCCAAGCTCTTCTCGCGACGCAAGAGCAAGGGTGACACCGCGTCGCCGTCCAGCAATAATCCATCCCCCAATTTATCTCGTGAGCCCAGCATCACAAATTTCAGCTCAAATGATCCCAATCGAGCTTCCGTCCGCTCCCTGAAAGTGCCCACGACCACACGGAAGACCGGCAAGCCGGTGGCCCGCAGTGCCAGCTCCGTATCCGGCAAGAGGCCCCACCTCACGCCCGACATCATCCACATCCCCCTAAAGGGTGAATCATCGAATTCACTGAATTTCCGCAGTGGCAGTGGCACCCACCTCTCCTTCCCCGGCAATGATCTGTACGAACGTGCGTCCACGGTCACGCTCAACAACAACGATCGCAAGACCATGTCAGCTCTCCAGCTGGCCGACTTGCCCCTGCAGGACGGGAATATGGAGTTGATCGCGATCGCGGACGCACAGAGTCTTCGAAATCTCTGCGAGGGACAGTATGGTGTTCAGCTCGATCCCAGTGTTGATCTCACTGAGGCTGAACACTATGCACTGTACACCTCCGTAGCGCCCCATGCTACGCAGAGTGAATTCGACGAGACCTCTGCGTACTACGCCCCCGTGGAAGCGGGAGAGATCCTTACGCCCGCGGAAGTGGCGCGAAGGCTCACCAATAATCTCTAAAGAGAGCTCAATTTTTTTTCGATTCATTTTGATTTTTGGCGGGAAACTTTGAGGGAAGATCCTTAATGATCGCGTACCTTTGAAAGCATCCAAACAAATAGTTTTATTGACCGGGAAAATCTCAATCATCCGCCCGGAAGAGTCATATCAAATTGATGGGAACATTTAACATCCAAGCTTTTTTTCTACAAACTTATTTTTTTTTATTTTCCTTTTTTTGTAGTACTTAAACATAAGCGACCAAAAATTGAGAACAGGGACATGCTATACAAAAGAACACAAGAACACAATTTGTCCAGGAATCCCCAGCAAACCCTCAATAAACCGGACGGTAGTAAGTGTTTTTTTTTCTTTTTTTTATCATCAACTCTTTTTTGAATTGTGGGGGTGTTTCTGTCCCATTTTCTCACAACATTTCTTCTCTTTGGTGGTGGACTCAATTGTTATTACATTATTACATTATTTATCTGGTGATGGGATTTTGGGATCATGTCACGATAGAATCTATTTCGCTCCTTCTTTCGCAGATGGATGAATCTCTTTTTTGTCACGTATTTTATAGTGCATTTTTCGCCCTCGTTGTAACTTGAGATTTTTAGCAGTGAATGGGATAACTTGAAGGATTTTGTCGGGAATTTAAGAACAATTGCAGGATTGTGATGTAAATTGTCCAAAAAACCTAAAAACAAAATTGTACGAAAAAGACTTTTTCGTGATATTTTTGGAATAAGAAATTCTCTCAGACGTTCAAAACTTTTCAATATATAAATGTTAAGAATATAAAATTAGAAAATAAACAAAAAATTTAGGGAAAGTTTTGAAATTCTTTTTTTCAGAGAATATTACTGAAATATGAACCAAAAAATATCACAACTTATTGAATTTGTATTGTTGACTTTTAAAACGGACAAAGAAGAGGAATTTTGTTAATCCTGCAATTTCCGAAATAAAAAAAATCAAAGACAAAAACCACAAAATCCTTATTAACGAATCCCAATCAAGAATTTTTATCTTTCAAACATATTGTCCTGGTGACAATGATAAATTTATTGGTGAAGTTTGATAAGAATCATGCTCTTTAAAAAAAACTAGTAACTAATTGTAAGAAGTAAAAAACCAAAATAGTATTTTTTATAACAAGAAAACTTCTAAAAAAATTGATAAATATTTTGAAAACAACATTTGCCATCATATCTTGAAATTTGAAATGAAGTTAAAACAAAAATTGTAATTTGTGCGATAATAGAAATCGAATATTTGACAAAGAAAAATAGTCATAACTTTGAAAAAATGAAAGAAATTCAAAAAAAATTTCCCTCACTTTGTGGAAAGTTATTTGTTGATGAAGTTTTAACATTAAAAAATTGTTTTTTTCTTGACAAAAAGGAAAGGAAAATATTGTATTTTAGATGAGAGGAAGAAAAACAGAGAATTTATTAATATTAAAATAAGAAGGCAAGCAATTCTTATAGTGTTATTAAATGTTAAAAACAAATTTAGATGAAATTATTATGATTAAAAAGGATTAACAAATTAAAATATAAAAATCGCATTTCAGCAGTTTTAATTCATATGATTTCCTATTTTTCTTATTTTTAAATTATTTTCAATTGCTGATAAGTAATTGGGAGAAAATTCAAAGAATTATAAAATAGAGAAATTATTCAGGATTATTATCGAAAAAGGTGGGCTCTTTCCAGTAAGTCTTTGATGTTGTGTGAAATTTTTGTTTTGGCGGAATTTTATAAGTTTTAAAATTGCAAAATTCTTAAATTTAGAGAATTTTCATTCTAAATTATGTTTTAATGCTTTCTTGGTTTTTTTTTGCAACTATCTAATGTCTCCCCCTTATGTTACCTATGTACCTGTATATTTATATAGTTTTAGCCATGTGTTGGAATGTTTGATGTGAGCGAGAATCATTTTAATTTTCATTTAATTGTACTAACAGACGCCTCTTGAAAATTAGCATTTAATTGGCATTACTAATGGCTCCTTGTGTTTGTCTTCCCGAAATCCACTTTATAGGACAAAATGTGGGCTTTCTCAATATCCCTGTGGCGGATCCAATCAAAAAGGAGCCGCGGGGTAAGATTGACAACAAGTGAGTGTTCCAATGCACTTCACCACTAATATATATCTCGCATTGATCTAATCTCCGGATAGATCTGTCGCCGGGAAATCAATACATGTTTCCGGGAACGTACAGGAATCCCCAGACAACGCCATCACCCCAGCCAATGTCACCGGCCACCCCGGGAACCCCGGCCTACCAGGTGCCCAACCTCGCGCCCCCATTCGCGCCGCAAACACCCCAAGTTGCCGCCGCCGCCAACTTCGAGATGGACTTCGCCGGCAACTATCCGGGTCACTTTCAGACACCTCCGGCCACCTTTCCGCCCCCTCAGCAGCCGCTGCAGGCACAATGGAACCTGTTGAGCTCCGCCAAAGTCACCCCGGCGCAACTCAACAACCTGAGTCTCCTGACACCGGCGCCGCAGGCGGCAGAGGCCGTGCCGGCGACCTACAACGGTGACTCCGCCACGAACCTCAGCAATCTACTCATGGACATGGACAGTCAGCAACTCACCCAGCTCAATTCCGCCGAACTGTCTGGTCTCTCGCTCTCCCTCCTCGACGGTCACTTTCCCGCCTCGGCGCACGAGGCGGCAGCCACCGTGAAGCAGGAGGCCGCCGCCCGAATGGACGCCGAGCAGGACAACATGACTGATAGCTTCACGAAACTGACAACGGCCACCATCAATGAGCTGACCAATCTTGGCAATATGTACAACAGGAACAACAATTGACACGCGCAAGAGATCAACGACAAAAAAATTTGTGAACGCAATGACACAGTGTCCTAATTTTTTAATTAATTTCTATAAGATAATTAAAATGTCTCTTTTTATCCCCCGTTAGCCATATGTTTTGCAATTAATCTGAGATTAAAAAAAATGGTTCACGGTGTAGCATTTTTTTGGCTGAAGAATAACAACGAGCCATGTAAAATATTCAATAAGGATGAAATATAAACGAAACGCTACCTCATCATCTAATTTTCAGGCCACTCACGGAAACAGATTTTCTTTTGACGAATTCCGAACAAGTGGATAGAATAAAATTACAGGTTTGTTATATACTGGATGGACTGTGTGTTACATATCGAAGCCATTTATCAAAAATCATGTAAAAGCTTTAGGTAGTTTAGGTCATAATTACCTACCGTGTAAGTAAATTATGATATTTCAATTAATATATAGAAATACGGTATTTCCTCCTTTTGATTAATCAATGTTCTGAATTTTTCTAATTGCAATATTCAGTGGAATGTTTCACATTTCATTATGTTTCCCAGGAACTCTCCTTTGGAAATCCCAATTGAATTCTACGTTCATATAGGATTGCACTCGTTTTAATCATTTTCGCTTATTTGAAAACATAAAATCATGGAAGGTTTCGCAAAATTAGGGCTTCGAAACATTAGAAACCGCGATACCTATTTCGCCTAATCATCGAAGTGTTAAAGACTCGTGTATGCGATTATGCGAAGCCAAGATTGAATGCTATTCAAGAGAAAATTGATATTAATCACCAACACGAGGATTGCCGGAAAAGTACCTCCCTCTAATTTTAAACCACCCTCCCCCGAAGTGAATGCTTTCAATTCACAGAATTGTGCTGCAGTGAATAAAATATTCTGCCCCCTCCGGGAAGTAACAGGTCATGAAAATTCAATGGACTTACCAAGAGTGGGTGGGAACGTGGCAAGAGACTCCATCTGATGCTTCACAAAACAATGGCTTTATTGATAACTTGAATTTACTTCACTGGAATTGGTGCGCATGCTGGCCTTGGAGATCCTCTTCCGTGGGTTCAGCGGCAAAAGTAGGGCTGTCCGAGATTCTCATTCTTCTCATTCTTCATCATGCGAAAGAATCGTCGAACATCCTCCTCCGTGACCACCTGGCGATTCGCCACGAATGTATGAAGATACTCCTTGAGCTTCTCCCTCATTCGATTGTACGCCGAGATGGCGTCAATCTGCTTCGTGTGATCCATGGAGGAAAGGGCTCTCATACCCCTCTCGTAGTCGCTCTCCTTGACTTTGTTCTTCCCATGCTCCTCGTAACTCTGAACCGTGTCATCCAGCGCCAAGAGAAACTCCACTTTGAGCTCAGCGTAAATTTTCTGGCAATCTGAACACTTGCACAGCTGTTCACGCCAGTTTTCCGGCCAGAATGTTGCGCCTCGCTTGTACGGGAGCTTCAATTGGGGTCGCTTACAGGAATTCGTTGGCTCCGGAACCGGAGGCTCAATGTCCAACTTAGCCCTCTTAGCCTCAGGCTCCTTATCCTCTGAGGAACTGGTGGAAGGTTCTGGTTCTTTAGCCTCTTCAATCTCCTTCACTGGTTCAGGATCCTTCGGAGCTTCAGCCTCAGCCTCAGGAGCAGCAACTTCCTCTTTCTTTTCTTCCTCCTTCTTCTCCTCAGCTGGTGCTTCTGTAATCTCCACGCTGGGCGCACTTTCGGGCTCTTTCTCAGCCTCAGACTCCATTCTGCCCACGGATAATCCCAAATAGTAGTGGAGAACGTCATTCTTCTCGCTGCATTCAGCGCAAATCATCTCAAAGAAAGCCTGACCCGTCGGAACTGCCACTTCCAGATGGCGACAATGGAGCCAATCCTCACAAATGATGCACTGGATCATCTCATCCTCAATGGGATCCTCTGGGTCGGGATAGGGTCGGTGGCATGAACAGTAAAGCCCTGAGAAGTTCTGATTGTAGCGATTCTCGGTGTTCTCGGACGTCTTCTCTGGTTCCAGGGAACACTTCACAGCTGGCATTCGTCCTCCGCCACAGTCACACCGGAAATTGCGCTTGGTGTACAATTCCACCAGCTCATGACCCTCGTGACAGTGGTAGCTGCAAGCCAGACAGACACCGGCACACTTGCTGATGTCCTTAGACTCCGGAGAGCAAGTCAGACATGAATAGAGTGCTTGGCGCTTCACGTATCCCTGCAAAAGTCCTTGAAAATCAATATCTTACCCTAACGGAGAGATTCTGGGGGTGGAAATACCTTAGAATATGTGCAAAACTTGTCCTCGGAGCCTCCAAGAACTGCCCAACTCTCCTCCTCGAGAGCTTGCTCTTCATTCAACACATCCAACATGGTGACACTGGACTCATTGAGTGTGGGATCCTCTTCCTGGGCCATTGTACACTGCCTTGATCACTTTCAGATAGAATTCTACAAACTTCTGGAATGGGTGAGTGGAAAATTTCTATTCACATCCAACAACGGAACAATGAAAATGAGATTTGTTTGACGGGATCAGCAGGCAATTTTGATTCGCAGTTCACTTCATTCGATAAAATCAGGGTGGATAACTTAGACGCGACGCCAGAAAATTGAGGGAAATTCAGAAAATTCAAATTAGCCGTTGGCGAAGAATAAAATCTTATTTTTTGCAAGAAACAGAACTTTGGATGTTGAATACCTATTGTAAAATAAAATTCTATATCAAATTAATACATTCCCATTTTTTATTTAATCTTACTGAATTTTATCCGTATATTTACACTAACATTAGAATTTTATTTCTGCTGATCGATTTTATTCATTTAAAATCTAATTAATCATTGGGGCTATTTACATCGGCGGATTGTATTGAGATAATTCTTGATTTTGTCGATGTAAACGAAAAGTAAAAATGTCGATTGTTAAATAGAATTACATCCATTGATTGGATTTATTTAGTCCCAAAAATTTTTGGAGTGCGCAAAAATGAATTTGGGAGTAACATTTGACATCTAATCAAATCTCATTTTATGCTTGATTTTTTTGAAAAGCCCGAAAAGCCTAATAAAAATCCCTGCTAAAGTTGAGAAATATGTTTTTATATACTTCGCAAAATAAATCAAACCGATAAAATTGTAATTCAATTTAAAAAAAAATACGAAACCGACTAAATTAGAATCGGAATTTGGGACAATCCAATCTAATCCAATCTAATCTAATCCGGCGATGTATAACGGCGTCAAGATTTGCTTTCCGGAAAAGAAAAGACTTTTTTACAGTGTACCGCCGCTGTCATTCAAATGTCAAAAATGCGTAGAAACTTCAGTTGGCAACATTCGGAAGTTTCGGACAGTGAGTCTCTGTGAAAATTTTTCAGGTCGTGAATGTTTTGTGCCTAAAAAGTGTTGAGAAAACAGTAATTCCGCCTGGAATTAACAAAATTTCATCCCAGTTTCGACATAAACCGTGGAAATGTAAATTAAACGGTGAGTTTGTTAGTTGACGGCTGTGTTCAGGGGGAGAAAAACGGGATCTTTTTTGTCCGCCACTGCTGGTGGCCCCATTTGCAATTTTGCGCAGAGTCGCCATTACACACTATTTTTGGACTCAAACTTTTCCATCGCACTTCTCTGCCACTTTGCCTCGCATTTCCCCAGTGAAAATACGCGAAAAGTGCTGCCCTGAATCCAAGGATGACTTGTAGGTAGGATTTTTGTAGAATTATATGAGTTTTGTGGGTGAAAAGCGAGTGAAAAGTTAGTCAATGGTGGGTCTCATCGGGAAGAATGTGGGAGAGACCATCGATTCCGGAAAAAGTTTTCTGGAGCACGAGGGAGTTTGAGGGGAATCCGGTTTTCGTTTGCCACATCTGACTATTGATAAATAAATGAATCGCAATTTGGAGACGTTGAATCGCGATGGTGGTCAGTGAATGGCAATTTGGTTATTTTGGCACCTTGGGTGTTGTTTATTTTCAAACAAAGAAAGTGCGAGTTTCTTTTGGCACATTCTGGGCATCAGCTGCCTCAGGGGGGCTCTCTCGACGTCTCACAGTCTTTTAATGCTTGAAAGACAGAGACGTCTAATTCCCCGAGGCAGCTGATTCTCTCTTCAACTCACACGAGAGTCCCAAGGAGAGATTCTTGCCCTGACATTAGATCTATAGCTTCCGGTTCACTGAGGGTGGAGACTCTTTGCTCAAGGTCTCGTGCGTGATAGACGAAAATTGGTCTAAAGAATTTTTTAAAGAGAGATTCATAATCCCTAAATGAAAATAATTCAAATTTTATTACAAAAGGATTTTCTCGGTTGCCAGGAAAAAGAGACCATAGAAACCAAATAGAATTGATTAGAAGGCTCACGGAATTGACCTTGAGTCAGTGTCAAGGTGACATCGATTTTTTCCACCAGCGCCCCCATGAAAAATCAAATCCGAATTGTCAGTATAAAAGACTCAAAATTTATTGTTATTTGCCTATTTTATGCATCAAGTTTACTGCCGCATGTCGCATTATTTATAATAATAAAATTTAGGGTGTTATTCGGAGCAAAAGTTTGAATTGGCTATTGAGAAACAATAGATTAACCCTTCAATTCACAAAAGAATTTTAACGCTTCATTGCTAACAACGCAAACGATGTCAAATATCTGTCAACTAGAGCGAGAGAAATGATATTGACAGCAATATGAGTGAGTGAGAGATATAATAATAAAAGATACATGATAAAACAAAAAACATTTTTTTTGTGTTAATTAGTAGCGATCTCATGATAAAACCAGTTTAAATGATAAAATTGCATTAATTTCTGAGATATTTCTAGAAACTCATAACTAATTTTCGGCCGAATTCTCCACTAATTGCTCAATTTGATCGATCAGAGAGATAAGTTAGAGGAGAAAATTTTAAGACTCTTTCCTTGATTATATGAACAAGTGTTTATGATGGTGAAAAGAGAGAAAAAGTGAAATTAACATTGTTCCGAGTGAATTTGATGTATTTTTCATTGATATACGAAATAAATTGATCGAGGGAGAGACGAAGAAGAAGAAAAAAGAAATTAAAAACAAGATATAAATAAAATACTTCACACAATTGAAAATCAACGCATGGCTAAGCAAATAATTTAGTGAAGAAAGAAAAAAAATGCATATACTAATTAAATAAATATAATAAAATTCATAGTAATGGCAACAAGATAGGAATTACATAAATACGATTTTTTTCTCTCTAAAATTACCTCTAGCAATGAAAATGACTTGAGTATACTGTCTATGCTTGAAGAAGTTTCGTAATTTATATAAATTTATGTGTTTCTTTCAGTCTTTTTGTATTCTTTTGTCTTTGACAAGACACAAGAAGGCAAGAAAAGAGAGGAAACTGACACAATAATAATAATGATGAAATATAAAACTCACCCATTAATCCAGTTTAGGTGATATACCTACAGAAAAAAAGTTTATATGCGTAAAAGAATAATAATATTAAATTCAACTTGTCCTTCACGCAGTGCATTTAACTCTCTCTCTGATATTTCAATAACTTTGCATAAATTTGTCTTTACAAAGCGAAGCGACATTTTCAGTGAAATTTTATTCATGTTGATTCCATCAAGCGTCTGTTTCATAAGCGGGTGGTATGTGAGGAATTTTCCAAAAATGAATTTCCCAAACTCAAATGGTGCGCGGAAGAGTTTTTTTTTATTATATTGTGAAAGAAAGTTTTTCATGGCGGAGTTCTCTCTATCGCAACAAATAACAAACCTATTGAAAGACATTTTTACCCTTTTGTTGGATCATTTGAAATGGATGGAAAAAGGTGAAATAGAAACTACCATGAATATTTATTGCGGTACAACTTTTTCCAGGCTTGTTGGGAAAATGGAATTCACGTGAAGAAACAATATTCTATGTGTGTATTTCATTTAATCAACCCATTGACTGCCAAAGAGTTTTCCAGTTCAGAAGTTAAATAAATGGATTAACCCTTTGTTGGTCAAATGGAATAGGAATTGTGGTTTCTAATATTTCAAAACCATGATTTTGCGAAATTTTCGGTAAAATATCGATTAAACTCGGCGTGTTCTTTAGAAAACGTTGTCAGTAAGATCGGTAAAACCCATCGTATATTGCCGAGTGCTCATTGAAGTGTTAAAAATTACAAAGTAACTCGTAATAGCCCAATTAAAGTAATCAATGGAAAAGAAACTTGAAAAAAGACTTGCAGACTGGAGCTTGAGGCAAAAGTTTTTCTGTTCGTCAAAGGGTTAATGGGTTAGCGTTTGTATGAGTGTATGTGAGTGTGGAAATCTAAAGGTGGAAATGAGAATAGACCAAACGACATGAAGCAATTAGTGAAACTTCTTATTAAAACATATTTAATTCATATCTCAATTAAATAGTTCCGGTTTTCTTTGCACCTATTTCTGTATGCCTTAGCTTTGATCATGAACAGGTGAACATTTAATCCGAGTGTCATTATCATGTAATCAAGTAATTATTGCGGAGACAGCATTTAGTTATGATAAAAGCATCTCCGCTCCGTGAGCGAGAGAAAAGACGGGGTGTTAGAAAGAGAGAAAGAAGACGGTGAGATAAAATGGCAAATGATAGGGAAGTGTGATGGGATTAAAAGGTCTGCTTTTCCCATCTCATCTGCGCTCCTCTGACTCTCGGTCTCTTGTTAATTTTGCGTAATTGAATGGCGTATAACAGAAGATGAAGATTCAATTGGGCATTGTGCCAATTTAATTGCATTGTCTCTTCTTTTTTTTTCCTCCCATTTTCTCTTGACATTTTCGTGACATTAATTAATAAAAAAAATTGTCTACTTTCATTTTCTTTTCAGCAGAAGAACAAGTGAAATTGCTGCTCAAACTAAATACGCTTTTTAAAAGCGTTTTAGGACATCTCTAACCATCACCGCAGAGTTTTGAGAGTAATTTTGTTTAGTTATTTTTAAGTTTTTCTTCTTTTTCCTACACCTTTTTCTCCCCTCCCATTTCTCTATATCTCTCTTGATTGTGTAAGTGGAGTTTGAAAGAAGAAAAAAAAAAGAAAATTTGTGCTTAAAAGTGAAACGTGAATAGAGAAAGAGAGAACAAGTGAAACAGCAACAGGATATAAACCATCATCTTTTGGCTTTCATTCTTTGCCGCACATTTTTTTCCTCTTCAACTGTCACAACGAGAAAAGAAGATACGACGGAATATTCTAACAGAGTGAACATCAAGTTTTCCACCCACAATCAAGGTATATATGGCGTATGGCTTTTTTTCTTCTTTATGATTTTAATCTCGTGCTCTGAGCATTAAAAATGAACAATGAAAAAAATAGAGAGAGAGATAAAAATTGTGAAAAAGCACTGAAATGTAATATTTTGTGCGTGTGTTGAGGATGAAGAGAGAAAAACACGTGTTTTACTTCACTACGCTTTAATGAAAATACTCTTGAAATTGTGAAAGAGTTTTAGTAATAGAAATAGACGCACTGGGCGCGATAGTAAAATGTGATTGAAAATCAAGCTCAGGAGAGAAAGGGGCTAATTAGATAGTACAATGTTTTAACTTTATTTTTAATTACCAATAAATATAAAGTGGATCCATAGAAGTACTTGGAAAAGGAGAGCAAAATTACCAAAGCAAAAGAAATGGCAAAATTTTCTTAAGCCGGGGCAGATTTAGACAACTTACTGGGGCAGTTTTAGCCACTGGTTTTTTCAGACAAATAATTACACCAAACATTTTCAATGAACTTTCGAAGAAGTCACAATTGAAATGCCGCTGCCTAAACTAGCCTCGCTCTCCCCTAAACTGTTTTTATATTTTTTGTGGCGTTTTGACCCACTCGTATTATAATCACGAGACATAATTTTTTGTGCGTTTTACTGTAAAAATGCTCGAATAGCGGATTGAAATGTACATCCAGTGTGTTATCTTGTTATTTTATCTCTCGACTATCTCGCATATCATTAACCATTTCACTTGCTCTGGCTTCTCTCTCTGAACAAAAAAAATTTCCATTCCTCAATTTCCATTCCTCAAATTGATGATGTAGAGAAGCAATGAAGAGAATACCGTAAAAAATCTGAGTCATATTGCTGAATCATAACGTTATAGAGAAGGGTTTTTGTAACATTTTGCAATATAATGTAATAATTCACATAATTCTACTACATAAATATACTGACTCCTTTCCTCTCCATTTACTTTCTATTGATTTTCCTCGTGAAAAGTCAAGACTTTTCCTCATTGTCAGGCGATACAAATGGTTCTTGGCATGTCGATAGGTCTGACGTTATAACACTTTTCCTGTGAAAATGATTTTCTAATATTTTTTGAGGTTTTTTTGGTGAAATGGAGCAGAGAAGAGCGATATTTTATGTCCTGATTTATCAATTTATGAGAATTTTTACTGTATTGGAAAAGTGAAACAAAGTGATATCTTTTAGAGAGAGTGGGTTAAATTTTTTTCTACTTGTGACGTCCAATAATTTTTCCCACAGAGTTCTCCTTTGCACAAAATGTAATCTTATCACTTGAATTATAAATTTTATACATGGTGAACCCGACACAGACCACAGAATGTCACAAAATGTGAGACAGGGAGAGAAAACGGCATGATAAGCCAAATAGGTTTCTACAAATTGTTGTTGGATGGAAAATACAAATCCCTGTGCTGTGGAAAACCACAATTTTCCCATGCTAGATACATAAATTGACAAACAACATTATGAGAATAAATAAAAAAAAAAGAATACTAAATTGGCAATTTTGACTTTGAGGAGTTTATTGCAACTAAAATTAACATTAAAGTTTAATTGATGCATCACAAATAGCTGGGGGATTTACCAGAAACGCGCAGCTCGAATTGAGAAAATGAGGAAAAGAAAGATTAAAGCATGAAATAAGACTTCTGTTGAATATTTACATTTTAAAATGAGCAGTAGACATAACGAAATACGCAGTAATTGGATTGTGTATGAATGAACAGAAAAAAAATTGCAAGACTTTTTGTATCGTCCAGAGCGATGTCTATTTAAGCGATTCAACCTTGATGACTGATGATTTTTTTCGCTAAAATAAACGCCCACATCGTAGGAAAGACATTGTAATTTCAAAAAAAAAAGAAGAACGCGTGACTTGTCTTAAGATTCATTCGTTTCTTGATTCTTTGTGCTAGATATTGTGATTGTTAAATTTGATTAAATAAAAATGCGTCAAATTGAGGTGAAAATTGTATTCATAATAGGACTTTTGTAACCTACTGATTTAAGCTTTCAGATAGGGATTTTGTGTATTGATTTTTCAAGCCTGGGAATCTTGCGTCAGAAATGTTGATATGACCTTCAACATTTGACATAAAATTGTGTAGAAAATTTTTCAAAATGAAGTCTTTTTCTGTAAAATTATAATTAGAACAAAATGAGGAAACACTTCTCTATTTGGACTGGATTATGTAAATTCAAAAAAAAACTTTGCTAAGTTATTATCGATTTAGTAATTTTCATGTTTGACAGACATTTTTCAATTTATGTTTGAATTCTGCGTGTGAAATGATGACGAAGCAAAGTGTGTTGCATATAAAATATATTGATCGCCAAAGAATCTCAGCAAAAATTGCACAACTTTGCTCTATCCATAGCTGTGTTTTTTTTTCTTTTTCCAAATAAGATACAAACATTTTGTGTTTGCGGAAGACATAAATATTTGTTGATGAATTTCGAAAGAGAGCGCTTTTGCATTAATTGGTCGAGCAAAGCAAATTAAAGAGTGTCTTACACTGTGAAAATGAAAAACATCTTTGCTGAAAATGTTTTTAATCTCACAGAGAGTTGTGATTCTTGAGCAATTTCTGCTCTGGACTAGAAGAAGTGAAGGAGGCAAAAAAAAGCACAAAATTTAGAAAGTTTATCCATTATTGAGTTTGTGCTGTATCTCTCTCTCGGGTTTGAACATAATATATTTGTTTGAAAATAAACCAACCTCTATATCGAGGAGTGAAAGAGAAAAAGTCAACTGTGGCGTGCAAAGTATGAGGAGACACACACAAAAATTGCCACACAACAAACATGCAAAGCGCAATCGCGTCAGATGAATAAAGACGAGAAAAAAAAGAGTCCATACCTCTACGTTGAAGAAAGAAAATGTGAGCCGCTGTGAGGGAAAAAAGCTCAAAAGTTTTACAAATTGAATTTTTGGCAGTTAAATTAATTTATGAATCACTGCCTTTGAGGTGTAATTTAACGAGAGAGATGAGGGATTTGGCAAAGTAGGGGGGAAGCATAAAATATGGGTGTGCGTTGAAAATATTTTGTTGAGATTGTGTGTATTGGGCAGGAATAATTTGAGTGAACGATTGAGGTGACCAGTAAGATGATGTGAAAAGTCATCAAGCGCCGAGAAAATGTCCATTAAAGTAGATTAAAGCATAAAACTTTGATTTATTGTGAAATATATGCCATTAGTGTCGTTATAAGTTGACGCACGAAAAATGAAACCTTTCACGAACACCACTAGCCACTCAATCATTTCACGCAGATTGGTAATATTAAATGAACTTTTGCATTATTTCTCGCAACAGCAAACTCAAGACAGGGTTTGCCAATGATGTGAAAAACACATTTATTTTATCGCTTTTTGCAGAGTTGAATGTTTATCAGATGAAATATTTACACACTTAAGTGAAGAGGTACTATAAGCATAAAAAAAATTGTAAAATTATTTGTGTTTCACACAGAAATTTTCTATTGGTTAGCCGACCAAAAAGTTGACTGAAAATCCGTCTGAATGTGCCCCAGTCCGGGGCTGTTTTAGCCAAAATGTCTAGTTTGGTTTTTTCTCTAAACTGAGGAATGTTTCAGAACCTTCTGGATCATAAATAAGTTTTAACACTGCTATAATTAAATAGTCGACAAATTATAGGCAACATAGGCAAAATTAAATATTCATTTATTTGCTAGTCAATTAGCCCCCTTCTCCCCTATTTATAAAATTTACTTTCAATCATTTTAATAAACTGATTTTATTCAAAATTTGAAACACTAACCAAACATTTAATTTAAAATATTAACTTTTTATTCGTTTTGTCCTAATATTTGTTTTTTCCTATTTTTCTGTTAATTCCCTCCAGATGGGAGACGTCGATCCAGAGACTCTCCTAGAGTGGCTGTCTATGGGACAGGGAGATGAGCGTGATATGCAATTGATTGCACTGGAGCAGCTATGTATGTTGCTTCTGATGTCAGACAATGTGGACAGGTGCTTCGAGAGTTGTCCGCCAAGGACATTTCTCCCTGCCCTGTGTAAGATATTCCTTGATGAATTGGCACCGGAGAATGTGCTAGAAGTCACAGCACGTGCCATCACCTACTACCTGGACGTGTCAGCCGAATGCACGCGTCGCATTGTGGCGATTGAGGGAGCCATTAAGGCGATCTGCAATCGTCTGGTTGTGGCTGATCTCACGAGTCGCACCAGTCGTGATCTCGCTGAGCAGTGCATCAAAGTGTTGGAGTTGATTTGCACCCGTGAAGCGGGAGCCGTTTTCGAGGGTGGTGGACTCAATTGTGTTCTCTCATTCATTCGTGATTGTGGATCTCAGGTGCACAAGGATACCCTGCACTCTGCCATGGCTGTCGTGTCACGTCTCTGCACGAAAGTGGAGCCACTGAGTCCAACCATTCAGACGTGCGTTGAGAGTCTAAGCACTCTATTGCAGCACGAGGATCCCCTCGTGGCCGATGGAGCGCTCAAGTGTTTCGCCTCAGTGGCGGATCGATTCACACGCAAAGGTGTCGATCCTGCCCCATTGGCGGAATATGGACTCGTAACTGAGCTCCTACATCGACTGAGTAATGCCGCGGGACCCGTGGCGTCGACATCCACCTCGGGACAGGTGCTTCAGGAGGGTGGGCATGCAGCGGCTGTACCAAAGTCCCAAACAGCAGACACAACGAGATCCAGTCAATCGATTTCCACCACGATCTCACTTCTTTCCACTCTCTGCAGAGGTTCTCCCACAATTACTCACGTGAGTGTCCACTAAGCCATATATTTCAGGTGGAATGTTTTCCAAGTCTTCCAATATAAATAACTCATAAAATCGACCAAATCTCCTTGTTTGCTAATAAATAATTTGTTTTTACAGGATTTACTCAGGTCAAAGTTGCCGGAGGCGATTGAACGAGCCCTGAAGGGGGATGAACGATGCGTACTGGATTGTATGCGTCTGGCGGATTTACTGCTGTTGCTCCTGTTTGAGGGTCGTCAGGCGCTGAATCGCGTGGGATGTGCCCAAGGGCAGTTGGTGCCGCGGGTTCGGCGAGCGGACTCGAGTGCCGAGAGGACACACAGGCAGCTAATAGACTGCATTCGGAGTAAGGATACAGAGGCTCTCCTGGAGGCCATTGAGTCATGCGGTATTGATGTCAACTGCATGGATGATGTGGGACAGACACTACTCAATTGGGCTTCGGCATTTGGAACACTGGAGATGGTGGAGTATTTGTGTGAGAAGGGAGCAGATGTTAACAAAGGACAGAGAAGCTCATCACTCCACTATGCAGCGTGTTTCGGACGTCCGGGTATTGCAAAGGTGCTGCTCAAGTATGGCGCCAATCCGGACTTGCGTGATGAGGATGGAAAGACGCCGCTGGATAAGGCGAGAGAGCGTCTGGATGAGGGACACAGGGAGGTGACGTCAATTCTTCAGTCGCCAGGCGATTGGATGTCATCTATTAGGCCAGATGCCAAAGTGGATGGCGAAGAGTCAAATGAACCAAGGGGTGATCCAGAAATGGCTCCTATCTATTTGAAATTCTTTCTGCCAGTCTTCTGTAAAACCTTCCAGAGCACAATGTTGGCGAGCGTGAGGAAATCGAGTTTGGGTGAGTTGAGTTTTCCCTCCCAAAAGCGCCCATTTTGGGATCTCTGTTATTCACCAATTATGTCACGTTTTGATTCCAAAAAGTGGGCAGAATGGCTAATGAAGTTTAACTTGCTCTCTCTCTCCTCTTTCTGCCTTTTTGCAGGACTCATTAAGAAGATGGTTCAATATACCCAGCCAGAATTACTCTCAACACTCTGCTCCACCCAGAATGACCAAAATCTGGGCACTTTGCTGGTGGAGGTGGTTGCCAGTGTGTTGGACAATGAGGTAAATAAATAGTTGAATAATGTATTTTATAAATATATATAGTCTATCCTCTCCCTCCCCCCTCTCTCTCTCGCCATGCATCACTGAAAAGTGATGATGGCGGGTGGGAGGGAGGGAGGGAGTGTGTCTATATATATGAAAAAATAATTAGTGCTAAGCTTATACTACTATTTGCAATAATTAATTAAAATAAAATTGTGGTGATGAAAGAGTATCATGAGGTTATAAAAGAAGTTGAATGCGGAATTTTCAGATAAGCTACAGTTGGCCCACATTAAATTTTCAACATCCCCTTCGTAAGGGAAAAGTTGCCACATTAGTGAACAACCTTAAACAACATCAGCACTACAACCTCTATATAATCCCACCACAGCCACCAACGAATAATCAAGTGGCGGTAAAATTCATACATAAATCTGAGTAATTTTCTTTTTAAATTGTGGCAGAAAAGGAGGAAAAAAATTCTTCTTTTCTGCGCGTGCAAGAGAGAGAGAAAAGTCTCTAAATAGACAGATAAATAATAATAATAATGATATATAAAGAAAGAAATATGAATAACAAGAAAATTATTTCTTTCATTATCTACATTGCATTGTGTTAATTTTTTATATCCATTCTTTTTTTATATACTTTAACATTCTTAATACAATTTTCACTTCTTTCAATTGTGTCTTATATTTCGTTATGAAATCAATCGCGTGATTTTTGTACATTTTACTTTTTTGTGTCTCTAACTCTATTTTTCTTTTAGTTTTCTTTTGCTAACGTTTTTTTTCTTTTTGAAATGATTCCCTCAAAACGTGTTGATAACAATTGAACATCTCGACATATCAATTGTGCAGATGTCTCTTGTTCTGATGACGAAAAGCGTCTATTTTCATGGAAATTTGTTATTAGGGTGGAGTCTTGACTTATGGAAGACTTGAGACTTTAATCACTAATAAATTTGACATTTTTTTATCTAATTCAAATGCAATAGATACGATAAGGGGATTATTAGCAATTGCTTTACATAACATTAAGTCCGCGTGACGCTCAACATTTGAGACTTTAATTTAACTGTTCCATAATTCAAGACAATATCCTATTTTTTCCTTAATTGTTGAAAAATTGTTTTTTAATGAACTAAAAATGCAATTACAGAGACGCGCGTCTTAAAGGAATAATCATGAAAATCGACGCTTCGTTTTTCCTCTTTCTCGAGTATTTTTAATGAGATTTTTTTCTTTCCTAATTGCAATGCAATGTAGTTATCACTTGTATGAATTTTGTCTGCTGCATTTTAAAAGAGTTTTCTACCCCAATTTTTAAAGCAAAAGAAAAAGTCGTTTTTTAACGAGTATTTGTTGTGCACTCTTAAAATAACTAAATAATGTTTTAGTTTTCTTTTTCTTGTGATGAGAACTTGAATATAGAGAAATTAACTGTTTTTATTGGTTTCTTCTCTCTTTTCTTTTTTGTCTCTTAGGACGACGAAGATGGACATTTGGTGGTTTTGACAATAATTGAGGAATTAATGTCAAAGACTCACGATGAGTTTCTCGATCACTTTGCTCGTCTGGGTGTTTTCTCGAAGGTGCAGGCACTGATGGGTCCATCGGGTGTTGTGGGTGGAGTTGGTGAGAGTGCAGAGACTGATGTGATAAAGTCTCAGGATGAGGGAGCCGCATCGACGAGTCGTCAGCAGAAGGTGGGAAATACTTCGAGTCAGGTGGAACAATTGACCGGTGAGAATGTGCTGGAGGATGCCAAAGAGATTCTGCCGGGGAAGGCCTATCACTGGAGAGATTGGAGTATCTGTCGCGGACGCGATTGTCTCTACGTTTGGTCAGATTCGGCGGCTCTGGAGCTGTCAAATGGCTCAAATGGCTGGTTCAGATTCATCCTGGATGGAAAATTGGCCACAATGTATTCCAGTGGAAGTCCAGAGAATGGGAGTGATAGTTCAGGTAATTGGAAATTGATTTCCTTTCTTCTTATTCCAAATTACCTCATCACCGCAGTGATAATTTTCTTTGATACTTTCTTCACTCCTAATAATCTCTCAATCATTATTGTCTTTAATACAATCATTTAATTCCTATAAAACTCTTGTATAATAACAGTAAATGGAAGTAGAGAGAGAGGAAGGGTGAAAAACAACACAGTATTGATGTAATAATATTTTTTGCAAATTGGGTAGTATATTTCCCACCTAATGTCATTCCTTGTCTTATTTTGTTATTCACTCATCAAAAAGTCATTTTGTGTTAATTTTCTGTTTTTATAGGCAAAGGGCATAGCGTGGATTCTATTTCTAGCGAAGGTGAGGCCATTTTTCACATAATAGTAAAAAGAAGATGTGTAGTGACATTCTTGTTTAAACATATTTTTTTGTTTCGTTTGTGACCTCTTTGAAATTTAATTTTCAAATAGAATTTAAAAAAAAAATGTGTTTTACAAAAGAAACAATCTCTTCTATATCTGTTTGGGATTTCTGTTGACTTATTTTTAGTAAATTCATTATTTTGTGTTGTTCTTAATACCATTTCTTTATTTCTTCTTAGAGCATTTCTTTTAATTCTTATGTGTTTTTTCTTACATTCCAACTATTTTCATTGCAGAGAATCGTGGGGAGTTTTTGGAGAAATTGCAGAGAGCTCGCGCTGCTGTTCGTCAAGGATCGATATCACAGCCAATTTTGTCCTCAACCACATCAACACGACTCATTGTTGGCAATTGGGTGTTGCAGAATCAAAAGGACAATCAACTGCATATCCATAATACAGAAGGTCATCAAGTAAGTCTTTCAAAATACTAAAATTTTCAAACGAATTAGCGTCGATTACGATAAAATCACTGCAAATAACAGAGAGCTTTTGTCTGCTATATTTATTGTTAAAAGTAATTTTTGCTCTTTCTCAAGATCGTGTGAAAAATCCCACTTTTTCAGCTCATTCATGAGATTTTTTGTTAACCCTTCACTTCACGCAAACTCTTTAAATTTCTGTAGTCGTTTTATCTCGGATAAAATCTCAAGATGTACTATTTCTTTAATTTTCAGGTGACAATCCTGCAAGATGATCTGCCTGGATTTGTGTTTGAGAGCAATCGTGGTACGAAGCACACTTTCACGGCGGAGACAACTCTGGGTCCAGACTTTGCGTCTGGCTGGTCGAGCAGTCGAAAGAAGAAGATGCGCTCCAAGGCGGAGGCGCAAAAGTGTCAGGTGAAGAATCTGGCACGTGACATCTACAATCGTCACTTCAAGGCGGCTCAGGCGGTTCCACGGGGCGCTGTAGCCACTTTGGCGGTGATTGTGAGAGAGATAGAGACAGCTCTGGAGGAGCAGTACTCAATCACTCTGGCCAGACAGGCGATTGAGGCGGGAATTGGTGGTGGTTTGGCAGAAGGTGGCTGTGAGAGGATCACATGGCAAGAGAGACTCAGATCGGCACTCAGCAATCTAGCCACACTTCTTCACGTGGACGGGGTGGTGAGCGCTTATGAGATGCATAGCTCAGGGCTGGTGCAGGCTCTGGTGGCGTTGCTGTCGAAGAACTACTGGGAATCGGGATTGACACGGAATAAGGTGAATAAGTTGCAGAAGCAGAGGATCGCTATATTTAATCAGTGCATTCAGGCGGGATCAAATGTGGAGGCGAATGATGGGGCGAAGGGGAAGAGTACAGCGAGTATTTTGGTGGCGAAACTTGTGTCAGTGCTGGAGAGTATTGAGAAGTTACCGGTGTATCTGTATGAATCGCCTGGAACGGGTTATGGACTGCAGATCTTGACGAAACGCTTGCGTTTCCGCCTCGAGAGGGCTTCATGTGAGACGACGCTGTTTGATCGCACAGGGAGACACTTGAAGATGGAACCTCTGGCCACTGTGGGTCAACTGGCCAAGTATCTGCTGAAGATGGTGGCGAAGCAGTGGTATGATATGGACAGATCAACTTATTTTTTCCTGAAGAAGCTGAGAGAGAGTGGAAAGCAGATTGTTTTCAAGTATCAATATGATTTTGATGAGAATGGACTGATTTACTTCATTGGAACGAATGGGAAGACTACAGAGTGGGTCAATCCGGCACAGTATGGTCTGGTGACAGTGACCAGTTCGGAAGGAAAACAGTTGCCGTATGGGAAGTTGGAGGATATTCTGTCTAGAGACAGTATCTCAATCAATTGTCACACGAAAGATAACAAGAAGGCGTGGTTTGCTATTGATTTGGGGCTGTTTCTCATCCCTACGGCCTACACATTGCGTCACGCGAGGGGATATGGAAGATCAGCACTGAGGAATTGGCTCTTCCAGATGTCAAAGGATGGTATCACGTGGCAGACACTGTACACACATACGGATGATAAGAGTCTAGTGGAGCCTGGAAGTACCTGTACTTGGGCGATTGAGTGCTCGAGTGAGGAGACAATTGGCTTCCGTCATGTGCGTATTCAACAGAATGGACGCAATGCCTCAGGGCAGACACACTACCTGAGTCTATCTGGATTTGAGATTTACGGACGAGTGGTGTCGGTGTGTGAGGATTTGGGGAAGACAGCAGCGAAGGAGATGGAGGCGAAGGTTCGACGTGAGAGACGTCAGATTAGGGCACAGCTGAAGCACATCACAAGCGGAGCGAGAGTTGTGCGTGGAGTAGATTGGCGCTGGGATGATCAGGATGGACATCCGCCGTGCGAGGGAACAGTCACGGGAGAGATTCACAATGGATGGATTGACGTGAAATGGGATCATGGCGTGAGGAATTCGTACAGGATGGGTGCTGAAGGGAAATATGATCTCAAATTGGCCAATTGTGATAGTTTGATGATGGAGCCGGGCAATTCGCTGATCCCGTTGTCCACTAAGAAGGTCACGGACAAGAGTAGTGTGCTGACCAGTCGGAAGTCCAGTTCAACACCGAGTTTGCCGGAAGCTACAACAGAGACGAGGAGCTCTGTGGCGTCCACTGAACAAGCCTCATCGGCGGATAATCTCACGTGGAAGCAAGCTGTGGAGGCGATTGCTGAGAATGTTTTGTCATCAGCTAAGAGTGACATTGTTAATCCAGGAGATATTCATCCCAATCAGACGGAAGTGTCTGTGGTGGTTCATACGCTGAGGGATAATCATCCAGATTTGTCGGCCATCAACAATTCCACTCAGACTATTGCATCAGATCTGGCCACAATCACTGAGAATCTCACACTGAACACGCCAGAACCGGCGTCCAGTAGTGCTGGGAATCCGTGTTTTGTGCGTCAACAGAGTTACCCAGAGGACAGTAAGATTCTCAATGAGGCCAATAATAAGATCAATGCCAGCAACTCTACAAATAGCATTGCATCAAAGAGTCTCCTCAGTACATTGAGATCTCAGTCTGGAGTGACAAAGATGACGACAACTGTGAGTCAGGGTGTGGATACTTTCCGCAATAATGCCAGTAATATTCTCTCTTCGGACATCTTGTCCATCTCAACGGCTAATATGCTGACACCAGCCGTGAGGATGACTCTGCAGAAGTCAACAATTGCCAGCACAACAACAACACCCAGTGGTGAGAAGATGCAGACGAGCAGTGAGGAGCAGAACTTCAAGATGAGAAAACCATTACATCGGGTTGAGAAGTTGTTACAGATTCAGCAACAGCCGGAGGATATCTACTTGCCGTTACCGCCATCCGTGGCCAAGGAGAGGGATACAACCAATAATCTGAAGAATAACCTTGTGGTGACTTCGACAACCACCCAGAGTACTCTCACGGCCACTGAGACTCTCGCCCAGGTGGCTGCTCCATCATCCACAAACACCAGTGCTGATGCAGTGGTGGTGGCGAATCCTATGAGTGTGTCAGTGCCCAATCTCACAACATCCACCAGTGAACAGGTGAATCCCATTGAACCGGCAACACCTCAAGGTCTCCTGGAGACTTTTGCAGCCATGGCGAGGAGGAGAACATCTCAGGGAAGTGGCGGTGGAAGTGCTTTCCAAGCCAATAATCAAGTGATGAATACGGCGAATACAACTAATAATCAGAGCACTTCGGGATTCTTCCCGCGTGGACCGAATTCTGTGACGAGTCTGGTGAAATTGGCTCTCTCAAGTAACTTCCACACGGGACTCCTGAGCACGGCCCAGAGTTATCCCAGTCTCACGAGTTCAGCTAATATTCCGACAACGACAAATTCTGGAACGACGGCTGGTATTACGACGTCAGCGAGCAGTGGCCAGGCAGCCACGAGTCCATCGCCGGCTTTGAATCCCGCCTTCACGATGAGTCTCACGTCCACGAGCAGTGACAGTGAACAGGTGTCACTGGAGGACTTCCTCGAGAGTTGCCGAGCGCCGACTCTGCTGGGAGATCTGGAGGATGATGAGGATATGGAGGAGGATAATGATGATGAGGAGAATGAGGATGAATATGAAGAGGTTGGCAGTACTTTGCTGCAAGTCATGGTGTCCAGGAATCTACTGTCCTTCATGGATGATGAAACATTGGAGAATCGCCTGGTGGCGGCTGGAAAGAGGAAATCTTGGGATGATGAGTATGTGCTGAAGCGACAATTCTCAGCTCTCATTCCCGCCTTTGATCCACGCCCGGGGCGTACGAATGTCAATCAGACGACAGATCTCGAAATACCTCCGCCTGGCTCAGAGAATCATACCCAGTCAGTGGATGTCACCCTCATCCCTCAGCCGTCGCTGCATCTGGTGCTGAAGGGACCCAATCTGGCTGGGATTCCAGATGTGGAGATTCCTCTCACCAATCCCGACTGGACTATCTTCAGGGCAGTCCAGGAGCTCATGCAGATGACTAATATGAACAAAACGGTGAGTTTATAATAATCCTTCACTTTATTGACTTCACGGTGTGTCATATTTGATACATAAATCTATTTGATGTGAGGATTTTTAATCATATTCATAAATTGGCAATTCAGTGCGACTCAAATAAGGAGATAACTTACTCCTCAGTTAAATGCTATCTGATTTATTTTGCAAATTCATGGACTATTTATACAAATTTATTCTTTCCCTACTCGCATGCCAAGTCACTTTGACCTACTTGACACGGCTGAGTCTTCTTCTAGTTTAGCAATACTCCAAAATATGCTTAGCTCACATTTTACATTTAATGTGTCAGTGAGTCAATGGCTTTTGGTCACTTTCAGGCAATAACGAAGGTGACTCAATATCTGTTTATCTGGTTAAAAAAATTATAGAAAGATGTGCACAATTACCTATTAGAAAGATGAGCATTTCAGGGAAAAATCGTGAGAGGAAGAGGACTCGTTTAGAGTCGTGAGAGGACTGGCCGTTTTTGTTCAGAACGTATTATCCGGGTACATACAAAGTGTATGGACCGCTTTTCTCAGTTCTTTGTGACTGACCCACGAGAGTAGTTTAGCGTTAGAATTCAATGAATTTCTTTCGTATATTGGAAAATCTCCATAAAGTTCTTGTCTTTAAATTCAAATTGAATATGAAATTGCTGTTTCAGGAGAAATTGAGGAAGATCTGGGAGCCAACATACACTATTATCTATCGCGAAGCCACTAACAAGGAGGACAACAATGGAAGTAGTGGCGAAGGCAGAACAACTCCTGTGGTGTCTGTCTTTAGTTCTGGAAGGAGTGGAGGATCAACTCTGTCGCCAAGTTCTCCTCTTCCAAGTGAGTTTCTTCTTTTATAAAATTGAAAAAAAAAACTTTTTGTAATAATTCTTCTTCTCTATTTCAGTGACTCCTTCGACACTTCACTGCTCCGTGGATGATGTGCTTCAGCTTCTGTCTCAATTGAGTGCCATCAATGGCCAACTGTTGATTGCCGAGAGTGAAAATTCCACATTGAGTGGTGATCTGTTCCTCAGCAAGAAGATCACAAATAAGTTGTTGCAACAGATTCAGGATCCATTGGTGTTGAGCAGCAACAGTTTGCCATCGTGGTGTGAGGATCTCAATCAGTCGTGTCCCTTCTTGTTCCCCTTCGAGACGCGTCAGTTGTACTTCAGTTCGACGGCTTTTGGAGCGTCCAGGAGTATCGTGTGGCTTCAATCACAACGTGATGTGACTCTCGATCGGCGGATCCCCGGATCGAGTCCGCGACGTGATGAACAACATGAGTTCCGGGTGGGACGTCTCAAGCATGATCGTGTGAAGGTGCCGCGAAGTGAGAATCTCATTGAGTGGGCGATGCAGGTGATGAGGACGCACTGCACGAGGAAGTCAGTGCTGGAGGTGGAGTTTATGGGTGAGGAGGGAACGGGCTTGGGTCCAACATTGGAGTTTTATGCTCTCGTCGCGGCGGAATTGCAAAGGAGTGATCTGGGGATGTGGCTGTGCGATGATGAGGTGGATGATCAGAAGAGGGAGGATGAGGAGGAGATTGATTTGGGTGAAGGGGCAAAACCTGCTGGATACTATGTACGTCGTCCGGCGGGACTATTTCCGGCGCCACTGCCTCAAGAGTCAGAGATTTGTGAGCGAGTGAGCAAGTACTTCTGGTTCTTGGGAGTTTTCCTCGCCAAAGTGCTGCAGGATGGAAGGATTGTGGATCTGCCACTGTCAACGCCATTCCTCCAGTTGCTCTGTCACACCAAAACGACCAATAAGTGTCGGAATATGTCAGCAATGGGTGGCAAGTCCAATGAGGACATCATGATGTCCAGCATTATGTCGGAGGAGAGTGATCGAGATGCAATTGACAATTACTCTCGTATGTTGGGAGCCAGATTCCCAGCCTCATCGTGGTATGATGGCGTTCTGGGATGGGATCAACTAGCAGAAATTGATCCCATTCGGGAGGAATTCCTCCGTGAACTCCAAGAGTTGGTGATGCAGAAACAGAACATCGAACAGAATATCAATCTGTCACCTGATGCCAAAGTGCCGATGATTGAGGAGTTGAAGCTGATGACAAAGTCAGGTGAAGTGAATCTTGAGGATTTGGCACTGACTTTCACATACCTGCCCAGTTCCAAAGTGTATGGCTTCGCGAATGCTGATCTCATCCCGAGTGGAAATCAAGTGGATGTGACGGTGATGAATGTGGAGGAGTACTGTGATCTCACGATGAACTTCTGCCTCCAGGATGGTATTGCTAAGCAACTTCAGGCCTTCCACGAAGGATTCAGTCAGGTGTTTCCGCTCAATAAGTTGGCCGCCTTCACGCCTGATGAGGCGCGTATTATGATTTGTGGGGAACAGAATCCCGAGTGGACGAGAGATGATCTACTCAACTATACAGAGCCGAAGCTGGGTTACAGCAAAGATAGGTGAGTTTGCCAAAACAGCCACTGGGTTCGCTTGACCAGAGATATATTGAGTTTTCTCTCTTCTCTCTTTCACAGTCCGGGATTCTTGCGATTTGTGAATGTACTGATGAGTCTCACGGGTACGGAGAGGAAGGCCTTCCTGCAATTCACCACCGGTTGCAGCAGTTTGCCACCCGGTGGTCTGGCCAATCTCCTGCCACGCCTCACGATTGTCCGGAAGGTGGATGCTGGCGAGGGGAGTTATCCGTCTGTCAATACTTGCGTCCACTACCTCAAGCTACCTGATTATCCCACAGAAGAGATCCTCAAGGAGAGACTCCTCACGGCGACCAAGGAGAAGGGATTCCACCTCAACTAAAAAGCGCGCGTGCGTGTAAATAAGCTACTAGGGAGACATAAGATGTATTGATGCAAAAAAAGAAAGAAGAAAAAAAAACATGATTACACTAAAGAATTTGGATTTTTAGGACAATATTTAATCACAGCAGAAGATTTTAGACGCGAAAGTAGAATGTATAATTTTAATTTTTCTTCGTCTCTGATTAACTTACAAAATGTATAATTAGTGTGATATTCAAAATAACAAAGGATGTATTACAATAATTTGAGAATTAATAATTAATCGTTTTATTGCTGATTTGTAATAGCCAATTATTAGAGATCATCATCATTATTTTCGGGCTCAAAAGACCGAGAATCTTTCTCTACGCCTCTCGGTACATCGGGAGTTTTTCATAACAAATCCCGAGTCGCTAGCCAGAAGCGAAAAAATTCTCAAAAAATTTACCTCGCAAAGTTAGTTCGCAGTGTTAGCGTGTAGATGTCGCTGGAGGGCGAATAGGCCGTCAGCCATTATTTTGACAGCGAAAATCAATCATAAGTGCGGCGGCCATTTTCCTCCTGCGTATTATCGACGGAGTTTTTCGGTCGCGGAAAAAGTGTGATTTGCCTGGAATAAAAGGTAAAATAGCTTCAATCCTTGCAGTAGATTGTAGATCAATCGCCCCTCTCACCACTGAACATGGTACAATCGCTAGAGATGGATTTGATAGTGTGCAAAATTGCCTCGATCGCCACGAAAAAAAATGTTGCCCCCCACAAAAATTACATAATGATGGCGCTCGCGGGCGATGGAAACTGCAGAAAAATACTTTTCTCAATTTTGCCCAAAGACTGTTTATCCACAATTGATGTCTGCTGTGTGTGGCTGTTATTATACCTTCTCAAGTTATTTTTGTAGGAAGCTCTCAAAGGTGACCAAAAATTGCCAAAATCTCTTGGATGTGTGTGTCGCCATCGCATCGAATGGTCAGCTTCCGCCCTCAAAAAATCATTCTTGTCGGCGGGTAAACGTAATGTAGCACATTTTATCTCACTATTTTTTAATTAATTCTTATATTGAACATCTTTTTTGTCATTTTTTAATGGACTCACGCAAAGCCTAACGCCAAAGACGCCGCGATGGGCGCTCCTTGGCGTGACGGCTCGTTGAGTATCCAAAGTTCTTTGTTTTTTGAGTTTTCTCTCTCTCTCTCTCTCTCGCATGGAGGCTCCAGCGATTGTTTTTATCTAAAGCTTGTGTAAATCCCCACTTGCAGATTTTAGAGAGAGACCGTATAGTGGGTGGAAGTTACGATGTCTTATGAGGCATCCAGCTACAGACGCTCCTCGGGATCACGGTATCGCGAGAGAGATGAGCGGGACAGCTATCGCAGGAGTCGACATGAGAGTCGCCGGAGTGAGAAATATCACCATCATGAGGAGCGGAGAGGCAGATACTCCTCCAGCAGGAGGAGATCCCCCTCTGAGGAACGCCGAGATAGGCGCAGGGAGAGATCTCGTGATCGATATCGCTATAGTGACTCCCGGTCTCGCTCCCGTTCCCCGAGGGAGCATCGGCGACGTCGACGTGATAGTTTCAGTCCCGCCGAGAGCCCTCCATCGCCGCCCAGGATCACTCGGGAGGAATTGCTGGGGAGGAACAGTGAGGATGATAGCGTGCAGAGATCAGATTTTGCCGGAGAGGCGTCCAAAGTGGATATTACGGAGGAGTACTTCGATGACATTGAGGCGAACAAGGAGAAAATCCATCAGGCGATGGAAGAGCGTCTGAGACAGCATCTAGCGGCTCAGGGTAAGGTGTATCCGCCCCCAAAGCCAGAGCCCCAGCAGACGACAATGTTCGCCAATGATGGCTCCTTCATGGAGATGTTTAAGCGGATGCAGGAGCAACAGCAGCCAGAGAGTGCAGGAAGCAGTGGCACTGCTGCTCCGTCGGAGGTGAAAAAGACTCCGGCTCCGTTGTTTGGGAAGCGCCGCGGCGGGAAGATCCTGAAGACGGGCATCGTGGAGAAGAAGAAACCCGTTGAGGAGCCTCCACCGGCGCCAGGGACAACTGACGCGTGGAGCCTCTATATGGCGGAAGTGAAGAAATATAAGAACTTCTCATGTGATATCGACAGCAACTCCCGGCCGCTGGTCAAGTGAAGCCCCGCCTGGGCATCAAATTCATTCTCTAGCGATTGTCTCATTTCAAATTTCCTCCTCCTCCTATTCCTTTTAGGAAGTCGCCAATAGGGCGGGTCTCCCAATCCCTTAATTTTTTATATTTTGTGTGTAAAACATTATTATGATAGGAAAAAATGTTTTTCCCCATTTTCGTAGATTCTTAAGCGTGTCTAAAAAACGCGCCAATTGAGGGCCAGAGCGCACATCTCTCGGGAGATTTGATTTTAATTTCACGTGAATTTGATAAAAAGAGGGAGAATAGAAAATGCCTGAAGTTCATATTCCGGAAACTTTGGGGACGGCACCATTTGATCCACGGTTCCCGAATCAGAATCAGACACGTTACTGCTACCAGAGCTACCTGGACTACCATCGTTGCCAGAAGTTGCGTGGCGAGAAGTATGAGCCGTGCAACTACTTCAAGAAGGTCTTCACGTCCATCTGCCCAAATGCTTGGGTGGAGAGATGGGACGGCCAGAGGGCTGAGGGAACGTTTGCCGGAAGGATTTAGGCTAGTCTAATATTTCCTCCTTCAATCGCAAGCAAGCGAGTCAAGTAGGCATGATAAATTCACGAGAGAGAAATAAAATTATTAAGTGAAAAAAGTTTTTCTTCCCTCTTTTCTGAGAGACTCAACGGTCAAAATTCAAACTTTCTAACCTACAAAGTGGCTCAGCAAGTCACAAAAATTTCATGTTGCATCATTTTTGGAGTCCGGAGGACAGTTTTCTTAGCACCAAGGGCAGTACATCATGTTCCGGTGAGAATGTCGAAGGGAGGTTCTGGTAATTCAGAGGTACCTTGTCGCAGCTGCACGGAATTCAAGAGCTGGAGCAAGCAAATGAGCATGCCATCGTCCGGGAAGGTAACCGTGAGTTCATCACAAGCTCCCTATCTAATTCTCATGCAATCCAATCAGGAAAAGTCACAAAAACTCCCCAGACAAGACTGCCCGCTGGACAAGAATGAACTGGGCAGGTCAACCTGGGGATTCCTCCATACAATGGCAGCTCACTACCCCAAAGCGCCGAGTCAGGAGCAACAGCAGGACATGAAGAGCTTCTTCAACCACTTATCAACATTCTATCCTTGTGAATACTGTGCCAAAGACCTGAGAGATGAGTAAGGACATTCCTAACTACCCATCCGGAAAGAGAATTACAATCCTTGGGGCTCTTTTCAGGATCAAAGTCGACCCACCGCAAGCGGCATCCCAGCACGACTTGTCCCAGTGGCTCTGTCGGCTGCACAACAAAGTGAATGAGAAGCTGGGAAAAAAGGAGTTTGATTGTACAAAAGTCAATGAGAGATGGAGAGACGGATGGCTAGATGGATCCTGTGATTGAATCCCGACATGTCCTGCCCCAGGAGATTGAGGCGAATAGAAAGTATTGCGAAATTTTTGTTCAAATAAAAACAAAAAAATCAGAAGTTTTTGAGGTTATATCACTCCACCTTGACATTCACGGTGTTCGTCCGGGAGTTTTCGTATCGCTGGGAGGGATGTTTTAAAGGAGTTTGTGGGTGTTAAATTGATCAGAAAGTATTGTGAGCTATGGCACTGTGTCTCAGGAGTCTCCCGACACGCTATGTCCCCATCAATGCAATTATTTGCACAACAAAATCACATTTGACACAGAAGCAGGAGGAACAGAGATTTCCAGTAGCTGTAAGTTGAGATTCTCTACTAAATACTTTATTCCTGGACACCGGGAACAGAATAGAAACCTTCAGGGCCAGAGGAACTCCGAGTGGCCCCATTTTCCGGAGGTTAACCTCACAAATTTCGGGTATTTTCCAGAATGTCCGCAGAGAGGTTCTCCTGGAAGTCTCTCGGGATGAGATGCTAAGGATTATCGATAAGAGGGCTACGGAAGAGATCTTCCTCAAGTATTGTACACCGAATCCTATTGATAAATTTGCTGAAGAGGCCCCAGGAGGGCAAACACCCCAACAACCGGGTGACTCTCGTCCCAATAATGAGGATCTCACCAAAGTTTTCAATGTTCTGCGCACTACTCTGCCCAGGCTCTTCATCCAGCCGATGGATTACTCCGTCTATAGTCCAGATTTGGTATTTGAAAACAATATCACCGGCAAGAGGACAGTGTAAGTATCCGAGGAGGGCTTTCCGGAAAGGCTTTAACTGATTTTGGGGCTGTTTTTTTTGCAGGGGACTCTACCACTACGTGAAGCAAGTGGCTCTCTTGAGGACTGTGGGGCATCTCAAGTTTGCCTACGTGAAATTGGATGTCATAAAAATCACCCAACATCCCGAAGATTATACCGTTCGAGTGAGATGGCGAATCCGTGGAATTTCTGCCCTGAAAGTCATGTTCACGTTCTGGAAGTACAAATTGTGGAAGCTCAAGGAGACCTTCGAAAATTTGGATTCGTAAGTAGTTTTTTGGCGGGCGATTTGAGAATCACGCTGATATGCCTTATCTTTTTTAGGTGGTATGACGGCTTCTCAACATTTTACATCGGGAAGGATGGTCTGATCGTGAAACACGTTGTGGACAAGGTGAGAATTTTTGCTATTCATTTTTGATTTTCAGGTGTTTTTATGCATTTTAATCATTTCAGGTGATGCCTGATGATAGTCGAGAAGTGAATAAGGTGCAAGTGTTTCCCATGGTGGAGGGGAGACCAGCATAATGAGGATAGAAATTGATTTTTAGTTGAAAAAATAAAATTGCGAAATAGAAAATTATGAATTCGCCATTTTTCGCCACCAACGGGCAATTTAAATTCCCCGAAGAGGTACTGCTGCCAACTTCACGCGGGTATTGCTGGTGTTATCCGCAGTGGGTCGCTGTCAGTCGGCCACTTGTCAAAGCAGGGATTCGCCACCAGTTAGTGAGTGAAGGAAAAACCTTGGGAAAAATCGAAAATTCCCCCTCAATTTCTTCCCTATTTGGCACAATTCTTCAACTTCCTCTCTCTGTAGTAACTCAGTGCATTATCAGTGGGTGTTGGCGCGGGTGTTTCAGTGAATTGTATATAGGAATCTTATAGGGGAAAAAAGTTCGTCTCACCTTGTGTGTGTATGTGTTGGCGTGGAAAATGAACTTGACCCGCACAAGTTGAAGTGTCTCTGAGGAGCCCCCGTGTAGTTTTTTTTTCTCACATCGTGTCTTCCTGAGGTGGTGGCGAAAGAGACAAATGTTGAGAGGGTGCCGGAAGAGGAATTTACGTGTCTACTGTGTTTGCTGTCGTCTCATTTTCTCTCCGACGATCCAAAGGAGCAGCTGAGTGGAATTTTTTCTCACAATTATTTTTTTTTCGCTGTTTCTGTTTTCCCTTCTTTTTTTTTCTCACCTCTCGCCAAAAGTGCTCTCAGTGTGTGTGCCTCTGCGGAGGAAGTGTTTATTCTCTGGGGAGATTAGCAAAGTGTCGCGCGAGTGCGTGAAGGTGTGAATTAGGATGCGGTGGCTGCAGAAGGGAAACACCACAATTCTGTGGCTCTTCCTTTCGGCTGTCGTCCAGATCACCGTGGATGCTCTGGAGACGAGTGGGGATCACATTCAAGAGGACTTTGATGGGTCCCAGCGCGCTCATACACCCACACCGCCCACGAGATTCAACCCCGCGGAGCCCGGAGGCGGACAAGCGCCCCCCGGGCCGCCTCCGCCGCACTTCGGGCCCGCACCACCAAATCCAGCTGGTGCGGAATCTCGCAGCTCATACGCAATGCTGAGCCAGGCAATGTCAAAGGCTGTTAGCCATGAGTTCAGCAGTAAGTACACACACGAATTGTACACTTTTTCCTCCTCTCGCCGCCAGCCATGGGCGGCTGGTAGACAATCAAGTGTAGACAATGAAAAATGTTTAATTAGAATTTTTATTGACTTTTGTTGCTCGCGAATTTTACGATTGACTTTTTTTTGATGAGGGAAAAATAGATTTTAATTTCGAATGGAAGATCCTTGCTCGGGAAACCTTGAAAGACCCCCAGAGACACTCAAGACAATCCAGCTGATTTGCAATTAAGCCGGAAAGTTTTGGTATGTTATTGACCACCAGAAGTTGCTAGAAAGTCTTAAACCAGTTATTCAAGATCCCATATTCTCCGGAGATGCCCAAAAATATCGAAGCATTAAGAGAGTGATTAAGTACATTGAACTCTATTATTTTGAGTTAAAGAATTAAGTCTCCTGGAATTTATCCTTAAATCAAATAATAATTAAAGAAATTAACGTTTACGTTTTTATTTAAGCTTGGCGATCGCTTAAATTTGGATTTTATTTAACAAAGCGTTTTTTTTTTAATTCTTATTGTAAATTTATTGGATAGAAGTCAATGTCAAATGGGGAATAATTTGCTTCTACAAATCTGAATTCCAATTGGATCAACACGACTCTTACTAGGTGTAAATATGATAAGAAAAGTTATAGCGTATCTACAAAGCTTGTGCTTCGGCAATGGCGAAGAAAAATGTGCTAATTTTAAAAAAAAGTCATATATAGTGCAGGTTATAAAATCTTCTCATGAAATCCTGCCATAAGGAGATAAGATTTATGCAGGAAAAAACTTCTTTTTATCCAATCTGAATTCTTTCTTTCAAGAGCAAATTCGAAAGAATCAAAATTCTATTTTTAGATGATTCAAAAACATTTTTTATTTTTTTTTATTTTTTTATTAAATTTCATCTTATTCAATGCATTAGACAACATTTGCGCCCCAATCAAGTACTAGGGTTAAGTCTGGTCTTATGAAACAGTTCAATAAAAGTCTCAAATTTTGAGTTTTTGAGTTTCGAAGAATTGCAAAATCACGATTATTTAGAAAAATAATGATGTTAAAAAGCATTTAATAAAATCTTTTGTTAAACTGTTCCATAAGACAAGCATTGACCCTATATAGTTTTCTAAAAACAAAATAAATATCTACTCAAGAATTCCGTCAAATACATAGAGTAAACAATGCCTGTATTTGCTCCTTCAATAGTGCTAAAAAACACTAACAATTCCGTGGGTGTGATTTAGGGCAATAATTCATCAAGGAGTGTAGCGAGAAGAAACATTACTCGAATGAAGATTGAGAATCAAAATGAGTGATGAAGAGGTGCTAGAAGATGAGAAACTTTCACTTGCAAGAAGTGAGACAGACACAAAAAAAGAATTGATTCTAATACTTGAGAGAATCTGCGGGAAAAAGATATATGTATGAAGAAGAAAAAAAAATAATATAAATAGATTTTCCCATGATTTGAACTGTCGTCAACGAGATTTTGCATACAATTGAGTATCTCCGCTCCGCCCCCGTTCACGCGCACCTGCCTTCTCTTGCCTGCATTAATTTCCTTTCAGTACCATTTTCCTCAATTATTATTATTTTATTTATACATGATATCTCTCTCTAAAAGACACAACACAGCGTCGAGTGCGAGTCATTTGAAAGCCAAGTACTAAGGACGTTTGTCGAACTTGAAAATTTCAATATGCAACGACACTCATTATATCACTTCAATACAACATCCAATTGCCCCGAGAGAGAGATACATATAAAGTGTAAACAATTGTGTTGTTTTTTTTTTTCGTATGAGAAAAGAAGGTAAAGTCGCGATAAACTGGATTTTCTTCTGCTGTTGCTTCAGCAATTTATGGGCTTCCATAGTGAGTTTGTCGGTGGATTCTCTATACTATTGTCTCTCTACTATCACTAAATCCCTCGAGAAATATTTACCTTAAACTTTATAGCGTGCGCGCTTTTAGAAAATGTTTTTGTTCTGATAACGATAAGAGTTATATTGAGACAATTAAGTGTTGATTTTTATTCTCTTAATAGACCTTCTTTTTTTTTGCAAAAAGTAATTTACAAAAAATGGAAAAGATAATTTTGTCACCGAATGCCTATAAACGATTCAATGACTCAACAGGATTTTACTTACCGCAAAAAGTTTTATGAATTGAAGTGACTATTTCGACAGATTTTTATAGATTTCCCCAGACTACCATATGCTCTTTAAACTCATTGCCAAAAAATCATTGAATTCAAACACCAATAAATCATGCTTGTTAACCCTTTGTGGGGCCAATGGATCGTATGTAAACCATAGTGAAGTCAATTTTTAATCAATTTGAGTTACGAATAAAATGTTTAGGCCAAGTTATGGGCCTGGCCAAAACTTCTTCGCTCTCCCATATACTAGAAGGAGTTAAAGGGAAATTATTTAGTAGATCTTGTACAGGGATTCAGGAAGTTCAACTCTAACGAGTCTTATATTAACTCTGCGATGACCCAGAACCTCGAAGTCCTCAAAGGGTTAATAACTCAATCACTTCATTGACCTTCCAAAACTGCCTAAACTGCAAACTCAATTAAAATCCTATTGTGATAAAATTCTATTAAACCTTATAAGCTTTATAAGAGTGTAAAAGATTTAAACACTTTTTTCCTTGGATATTTGCTCGCAGTAGGGCATCATTGACAGCATTTATTTTTCGCACATGAATTTATATATTTTATTTTTATATTCATTTGCCGTGATTTAACGAATTTTCCTATACTGCCAATTTGGTATCTTAATTGTGAAACCTCGAAGAGAATTGAATAGAACTTTTCATGTGATAATTAACAAATATTTCTTCTTTTCGTGCCACGAGAATATTTTTAGCGTATTATTAACACAAAAGTGGGCAAATATGATATTCTTCTTCTCTCTAATACAACAGAGATGATCTTTGCTGTTTTTTTTTCTCTCTAAAAAAAAAGTTTAAAAGAGAAAAAATGGAAAAATATTGTATAGGTGGTGATAGTGAATGCCATGTAATTCTATTATGTCAAACCAAACTTTAATTGTTTCAATGGGATTTGATAAAAAAGACATGTAAATCAATTTACTTCTCCACGGTTGTGCCTTCGAATATTCTCTTCCCATTTCACGATCGTACGCATTGGAGCTCTTCAAACTCTCCTAGATTGAGTGTTCGATGGATTGTGGCGCAAGTGTTATTGAGTAATTTGTGTTTTTTTTTCTTATTCAATAATAGAGAGTATGAATTGTAATTCGTGTCGCATTGAAGAAGTATGAGGAGAAACATTTAATCTCTTCATTTTTCCTCATCAATTGAATTCATATGATCAATTTTTCACGTATTTGGAATGTTAGAGGCGCATCAATTGGGGTAGTCAATTAAATTTTTGAAGGTATACGTGAAATATTTATAGAATCAGCACTTCCAAATGTGCTAATTGAATGTTAAATATTGCATAATTAACTTGAGAGGTAGAAACTGACTATAAGTGAATAAATATTACACACCAATAGATTCTGGATTAAACTGAAAATGAATATTTTTTCTCCTTTTGTGTGTAGAATTTGCAAAGAAATATATTTTCTATAACTTGTGTGTGAGAGAGATAGTAAATTGATTGGATGAATCCATACACACTGTTAATTAAATGAACAACTTTTTAGCACATAATTTAATGAAAATTGCCGCGGGTGTAGTTTGTGCAAGAGATAAGACAGAGGAGAACACAAGTTAACTTGAGCTTGTGGATTTTTTTTCTTTTAATAATTTTCAATACTTTGTGTTGTGTAGATATAGCATTTCATTACAAATTCTCAACATTTTCAGCAATTAATAATAGCCCAATAAATAATTCCATATGCACTCGCAGCAAATTTAAATTAATGTGCATTGTTCAGCGAGAAAGCAATAATTAAGAAAAGTATTGATAAATGGGGAATGAAAACTCCCTTCAATGAGCAATCAATTGCTCATGGAGTGGCGGCAGTGGCACAATTTATCTATTTGATTCATTTGATTGGTGTTTTTGAGCTTTTTTGAGGAAGGAATTTGTCATTTTTTATTAGGACAGGATGAGTCAACTTTGGACAAAAGTTTGACGTTTAATTTTAACCAAGTTGTCTTAAAAAAACATCTAATTAAATGTGTCTTAAATCATCAAAATACCTTTAACAAATTAATAAACAAAAAATACTGTTGTAAGGGTTATACCTAAGCCTTGCTTAAAACGTTAAATTTGCTTTAAGCTTGAAGCTGATTTAAAGCTGTCTTAAAGTTTAAGTCCAGCTTTAAGCTTAAGATTTAAGCTCTAAGCTTGAAGTTGACTCAAATCTTAAAGCTGATTTAAAACTTAAGACTCGGTTTAAGGTTGAAGCTAACTTAAAGCATAAAGCTGGCTTAATGCTTCAGGTTTAATCTTAAGCTTAAGGCTTGCTTCTATTAAAAAAATACATTTTGTCCAAATATTTGAATCTAATTTGATAGTGTGGATCTACCTTTAGCTTAAACTAAATAATGGAAACGTATAAATCTCTATAAAATAAATTTTCTTATGAAGTTATGTTTAGCCTGCATACACTTGGGGCTTAAGGTGCGCATACACTTGGGGTTTCGCCTAGAAGTCTTAGTGGCTAAAACGAGACCCAGGCCTTCGATGGACCTGCTTTTGGCAAAGGGATTTCCTTAGAAAGTTGTTCTGGTGCTTAGGCTAAGCGCGATCCGAACAAACTACAGTAAAAGCCCCGTTTTAGCCACTGGCCCTTTATGCCCCGCATACACTTGAGGCTTAGCCTAGAAGACTTAGCGGCTAAAACGAGGCTCAGGGCTTCGCTAGACCTGCCTTTGGCAAAAGAATTTTCTTAGAAAGTTGTTTTGATGGTTAGGCTAAGCGCGATCCGAACAGACTACAGTAAAAGCCCCGTTTTAGCCGCTAAGTCTTCTAGGCTAAGCCTCAAGTGTATGCCCGCCTTTACACACATGGGGTTTAGCCGAGAGAAGGTTTAGCCAGTTTAGAGCCAAATACAGTTCAATCAATGACAATTTCAGTACGGAAATAATCAAAATTGCTGTTTTCTAAATGCTAAGTCGCGTTTATAGTGGGTACGACCTGTCTTTGGCTCTAAACTGACTAAATCTTCTCGAGGATCAGCCTGTGTCTATTTTGGCCCTAGAGCCCTGTGTAGGTTTGAAAACCGGTACTAGTAATTAGAGACTTTTTAAAACGGTTTTGGTTCAATTAAAATGTTAAGAAATGGGTACTTGGAGTTGTTATCAGTGTCTAAATTATCTTAATCCTGATTAATTATAATAAATGTGGAAAATAAGACTTGACAGCCCTATAGGTTTGAATACCGCTTCTTGTATTTAGAGTATTTCTTAACCGATCTTGATGATTCCAACTGCAAAAGAATGACCATTTGAAGCAAAAATAAGTCCAAATTATCATCATCTTAGCTCAAATTCAGACAATCAGAATCCATTAGCATTTCTGCATTTAATCTTAATAGGAACTGCATTGTTTGCCTAGAAAGTCTTTACACCACTTTTTATCCATTCTTCAATTAATTTGCAATGAAATCATACTGTGAACGCTTTCACTGGATGGATTTTTGCCACTTGAGCAGAGCCGGGAGGTGAGATCCCAAGGAATTTGTTGATTCTGCTGGTGCGCCTCTCCGTGGAAATGGTAGAAATCCAATTTTACGTGCGATGCAAACATCTTTCCAATTGCTTTTCTCTTCATCCAAAGACCGTCTCAGGTACGATTTCCTCTTCATCTCCACTTTAATTGAGGCGGAGTTGTGGGGAGAAAGGAAGATGGTGGGGAAACCTTTACTTTCCACCATGGTAATACCTTCCACGGTCCGTGGTCCGGTAAAAGCGTTTCTCATACCATCGTCTGTGATGGAATAAATTAATTGAAATTTTATTCAAATCGAACCGATATCTTGCTCCAACGAGACGTTGGTATTATAAAATGAATGAAATTATCGTCACACGGCGCCATCGTTGGAGCATATTATAATGACATTCGTCCCACTATATAAAAAGCCGCCCCCCCCCCATGGAATGGGGTGGAAGCGACTAAGTTTATATAGGGTGGTTGGGGGCGAAAAGAGAAAAGTGGCCAAATGGTGGAGTGGATCGTCTCACACATAATGAGAACACCCCTGTGCCATTTTTATTTTTTAAGAAAATTTTCCCGATAATTTATTACACAATTTGTCACTGACAACGTCGTTTATTTTGGCCACAAAAGCCCCAACTCTCCATCGCGGGAGTGCTTTGTGGGACACTGAATGCCTAATTAATGACAGCTCGTTGGTGGCTAATTAAAATAATCGATGATTAATTTCACGCCGGAGGAAAATTGCTGAAGACGAGGACCTGCTCGAGTGGAAAAATTGTTTGTTTTTCCAACCCTCGAGTGGCCGATCTTCGCGTGAGTGGGTGGAAAGTTTCCCGGAATTGATTTCACACTCAATGAAGATTGAAATTATTTAATTAAAACATTTTGTGTTGAGTGTCTGAAAATTACTTGAATTTGCTTGAAATCATAATTCAAAGATTTTTCAATGATTGTGCAAAATTTAATAATATTATAATATGCAAAAACCTGAGATTTGTTTAAAGGTCAAGATTTTCGGAAAAGATCATTTTTGGATTATTTTATAATAAAGCGACGCTCTAAATTTTCTTGTTTTGTGATAAAAAGTATAGTCTGACGAGATTAAAAAATTAAAGTTAAAGTTTAAAATCAACTTTTGTATAAACATTAGAAACTGTTTGAAGGCTGTCATTTGGATTATTTGACAGTCGTGACAGTTGTCATAAAATTTCAAATTGCTAAGTTAAGAAAATTACTATTATTCATATGTATTTAAATCGAATATATTTAGACGAAATCTAAATTTTCAAACATCCCCAATTTAAAAATCAATTTTTGACAGCCGACATTTAAACTGTGTTTGACAGCTGTCAAATTTCAAGCTTTTCCGTTGAATTCAAATTACGAAATTGTTTACTTAAGGTATTTCGGGTTTTCTTAAAAAATTTCGCGTAATGTTAAATTTTTGTTATAATTCTTCAGTTTATATTCACTGTTTGACAGCTGTTATTTGCACTGTTTGACAACCGTCATTTCCTCTTCCTAGATTTACCGTTAAATTCAAATTACCTTAACTGTTTCCTTTAGGAATTTTCAGGGTTTTTCTTAAATAATTTTGCGTAATGTTAAATTTTCATGAGATAAAATTATGTCACTCCAAAATTTTCAACTCTGCTCACATACATCTCTCATATCTGACTTGGAGTCATTCACATGCGTGCTCTTGGGTTGAAGGGTATGAGGCGGCAAAAAAAAAACACATGTGAGTGTCTCAGGGGGTGACTTGATCAGCTGATTCTGAGCATCGATTTTTTTTTGGCACCCTCATTTTTTTTTAGAGTGTCTCGAGTGCGGGACAAACAGACATTACTTAGTGAAATGCATATATGCATAGAGCTTCGACAGTCATCATTAGGGAATTGATGGTTTTTTTTCAGGACCTCATGGGGACGCAATTTAATAATTACGAAGATATTTTAGTAATTCGTGATGGGAATGTGGGCGACACGGTGGCAAAAAAATGCTCCTCGGTGTGCAAAGATTAAAAGAAATGACTTGTCGTCAAGTGAAATTAATATCTTTCGTGAGAAGGATGGAGAGAGAGAGAAAAGTCAAGTGAAATTTAATTATTCTCAATGACAATTCTCATGTTTTTTGCTATGGCCTTTGTTTGTCCTCTGATAAAAAAATCTCCACGCGGGGAGAAAACTTGACGATTCGCGTGATTTTGCCTCTTTTCATGTCCTTCCCGGGATTCCACGGGGGCTGACTTTCAAAGGGAATGGCGAGGAAAATGAGAACCATCGCCGAAGGAACTTTTATCAATTTTAATTTGCTCCCAACCTTCTGGCTAATGACTTAAAATCGTGAATAACGTCCTCGAGTGGAAAAGGCTCCTTTTTCACTTTTTTTTTTAAATTTTTTATCTTCTTTTGCCTGGAGCCACCAGAGTCGCAAAGAAAATATTCTAATGATTAGTATAACGTCTTTGCTCTCATCCAGACAATCTCTGAGTGGTTTAACCAAATGTCCAGACTTGATATTTACCTCACTGTGATCCTTGAAAATCTCCAAGTGGTGATTTTTTTGGTTCATCTTCTTATGAAATGGTGTTAATGAAAATGTGAAGAATCCTTTGATGAATTTCTGTAGAAATTTCATTAGGTATTCACAAAAACCCATCGACAGCGTGATAAAATCATGTTAGGAATAATTTTTGCCAAGAGAACAAGACACCATGTCTTAAGAGGAGGGCCGCGACGGCGGAGAAAGTCTCCGGAGAGTGAAGAAAAATATTCGCACCAATTCACAAAGGAGCTACGCGGCTGTGGATGAGTGGGTGGGCGAAGAAAGTACATATAGCATTGAGAAAAACAACCCACCACCCCCGCGAGAACCTCGTGGTTCCACGGTGAGTTGCTATAGAAACTCATCCTGAGGGAGAATCACCCCTTCCCTGGTGCTCCGTGGCCTCCATGGCCGCCCGTGGGGGTGCGCGGGTGGTGGAAATTTTGTCTGTGCCGCGTGGTGTAATTGTGATCCGAAGGGGTAGAATATTTAAGGAGTGAACGAGAGCATCGAACACCGAGGAGGAAAGAATTAGAATGTATGAAAGACGAAAAAAAACCTAAGGGGATGAAGCGCGTCTCCCAGAGAAGGAAAAAAAACCTCGTCGATCAATATTAACTCTTTTGGCAGGGCAACAAACTTGTGGGGTGGAAGAGGTTTTTTTTCTTCTTTCTTTTTTCCATATAACGCTCTCACCCCAGATTGATGGACTGATTCATATTACAACGCGCGCATTCAACCCTTTTTGCTCGCATCTCGAAACGGGGAGCTTCAATCTGCATACGCACGTTTTTTATTGCGACTCACACAGGGTTTTTTTTTCACCCTTTTTTTCGTTCATCATTCACCCTGAAGCCCTGAGAGGAGAATGCGATTGCGATATAGGGTGCAACGAGAGTTGTTTTGATGTATTTATTTGTTAAGGGAATTGTTGTGGTGGTTTTACTTTTGAATATCTTTGGAAATTGCCTCGTTAAATATCTCGAAATTTTAGACCGTCAGTTAATTGAACTAAGAAATATTTTATATAGAAGTAAAAACCGTTATATTGTTTAATTCAAATTCCTAACGTTTTTCAATTTTTGAAAAGAGAACAATTCTTTAATGACTTATTTTTGTATGTTTCCTATGAAAAATAAAAGTTTTTTAACAAAAGAATGAAACAGCTTAATCTAGAGAAAATTTGAAATTTGACATAGGAACAACTGTCAGAGTGACATTTACTATTTAAAAATGACAGCTGTCAATGAATTCCAACGAGATTTTACAAATTTATCTTTGTCCTCTTTTTTTAACTCACAGGAGCTACATATATTTCCAAATGCATCTTAGATAAATTGTAAAGCAGAATATAATTTTAGGATTTTTCGGTTTATCAGTAAAAACTGTAACGGTTTAATAGTAGAAACCGTTATACCATTAAATTCAGATTCCATGTTTTTATTGCGTTTAAGAAACTGAAAAAGAGAATTTTTTAAAAAGAAAAGTTCAAGTTTTTCGTACTAACAAGTTTGGCATATGTTGAGCTGTCTAAATGACATTTCTATGCAAAAATGACAGCTGTTTTTGACAACAGACATTTGCATTGTTGGAACTTAATTTCAAATTTGCAACGGATTTTTTGAAACTAATCCTTTTCTATCTCACAAACAGTTCCATTTTCATTTATATCTATTCTTTTAGTGGAATTTTAAGTATTTTTTTGCATAAATTAAATAAAGCAGCAGCACCCTGTAGGGGATAGAGACGGACGTGTGTGCTGCAGGAATTTTTTATGCATCCGAAAGGGTAGAAGATTTGAATCCTGCGGGATGAAGAAAAAAACAGCAGCATCACCCCATTCACTTGTCAGGGTGAAAGGGAGAAAAAAACGAATCGTGCAGACTGAAAGGGTTTAACTCTAGGCACGTTTTTTTCTGTCGAGGGTGAAACTCTGGGGTTCAATGAAAAATTATTTCACTCATTTATTTCCACAATTTATTCCATCAAGGGAGGATTTTTCTTACCCAGCTCTTTCCAGTTCTGTGCGTTGAATTTGAATAAATTGAGATTTTTCTCTTCTATACGTTTTTTTTTCTAATTAAATATATTTAATTAGGGTGAAAGGCCAAAAAAATCTAAGGGGAGTTTCTATTGAGTTTTTCCCTCATTTGCCTTTGAAGACATCAAAAAACTGATGGAGTCGCTTTTTGGAGTGTTTTCCACGAGTTGTGGCAAGTTTTCCTGGTGGTTTTCCCTTCCAACGAGGTGACTTTTAGTAGAAATATCAAAGTGGAGGAAAATTAGAGGTTAAAAAAACACGGAAAACTCACCTTCTGGACAATTTCTCAGAATGGCTCCATATCTTTTGCCTCTTGTGTGTGTCTTTACTTTTTTCTGGGGGGACCAAGAATTCATTCTATCTCTCTCGCGTGCTTTCTTTTAAATACACAATTTGACTGTGCTCACCGTGAGTTTGTTTGCTGGAAAAGTTAAATTGCAAAAGTTTTAATTGCCAATCAAAACAAAAATCGACATCATCGATATAATATAGATGAATCTTGCGCGCGGGAATTCATTTGGAGCGCACGAGTTCGCTGTACATGTTAGTTTGCTCAAGGAGGACATCTCTGGCTCTAGCAAACCGAAGCCCACCTTCCAACTGAGTCCAATCAGCTTCATTAAATTACCACAATTGTGTTTCATCTCAACACTTTCAATGAATCTGTTTTTAGATAAGGTTCCATAGTCTTCCATCACGAATTTATTTTTATAATTTTGGATATTAATTTAGAAAATTTATTGATTTCTAAATTCATTTATTTTATAATTTTTCAACCTCTTGTTTCAAGATCTTAACGAATTAGGCTTTCAAACATGTCTTTCCTTTTTTTTAAATTCTTTTGTCAGGAATATTAGGTATCAAAATTTAAAGAAAATCGGATAATATTATAGATTTTCATGAAATACATGTTACATTGTGTTTTCTATTTTAAAAAAAAACAAATTATATTAGACAGTGCATAAATGCAACATTCTTGCAGAAATTCAAAATTGTTTGTTAAATTTACAAATTTATAACAAAAGATTTTAATTTATAACAAATTAAATTCCTGAAACAATCCCAGAGATAACAAAATCTAAAGACATTCAAGGAAATTCTCTTGAAATAATACAAAATATATTCATTTTGGAAATTAATTATTGTAAGTGTCTTCTTTCTTGCATATTTAACGTTATCTTATTTATAAATATTGCTTCTTGACCTTCTTGAGCAATTCAGAGTTACATATAAATTTTCTTCATAATGGATTGGATTTATTCCTATTTCGCAATAGAAATTTGGGTATAGGGGGTATAGGTATATAAATGCACTTCAATTTCTGTCTTGTATTGTATTCAAAATGCGTCTTACGAGTCGCTATATTGTCTTTTGTCTGGTAATTTTCATTCCTTTCAAAAGTGTATTGTCTAAGATTTATCCTGGAAAATGTCCCAAACACCGTTTTAGTAATTTTAGTCTCAGTACAGATAAGTTTATTGCAATGTGGTATCCTTTTGTCGTGTTGCCGGAATTAAGGAATGATTTGTCGCTCTTCTGGGAGCTTAATTGCTGGTTCATCAATCCCGAATTGGATACAAGATCCAATAACTGTGCATATCTAACAATTGTGTATAAAAGTAGGTGCGCTCGATTTTTCCTTAGGTTCTGTCGCGAAGGAGATCTATTCATCCTGGATAGGGATCTCTCTCCAGGATCAAAGCTCACGTACTACAATTGCCAGAAAGAGACACAATGGACTGATTTGTTGTTGGTGAATATAGTGGAATATTCTGTGGATTATCTGATATTTTGGGGTTGCAAAAACGTCGATGATCTCACACACAATGAAGGGGCGTTTATATTTTCTAGCACCACCAATTTTAATTCTTATGCGGAAATGGTGGAAATAGTGGATGTTTTGTTGGAGAAATATTTGAATTTTACTACAATTAAAAAATTGGATTTGAAAACGTTGAAAACCATGAAATATTTCTACAAAAAATCACATGATTGTACAGATGATTATTCCTGCTCAGAAAATGATAGAGATTCTTGTGAGGTATTCTTTGAAGGCAACGAAAATGGAATGAATGACATCAAGGAGATGAAAATGAAAATCGAGATGAAGAGTGAAAATAGCAAAATCATATTAATATTAGTGTTGGGTTTCGTAATCATTTTTGTGTGCGTTTATCTTATAAGATGTTTTATCAATTCGAAGTAGATTTTCATTGAAGGAGCGTCTTTTTTTAGAAAAAGTTCTGAAATTATTATTTCGTCTTACCTGTAATAAGAGCTACTATTAAAATTCCAGCTTCAGAGCCAATATCTCCCAAAAAAACTTGCTTGTAGAGATTGAATTTATTTCAATGATAAGTTCATTCAAAGTTCAAGTCTAGGGTTATTTGAATGCAAAATATTGGATTATAATCAGAAAAACGTTGGATTTACCCATAAAATTTCTCTTGTTGTAGGAAAGGTGCGAATTTAATATTTCAGGATCCTCAAGAAGTTAACATTTCTCATTATATGTATCACATTATCTATTGGATGCAATGCTATGTATTTTCATTCTTCATTATTTTCCAATATATTTACTTCCAGTTATTCTTTTCTGTGACAAGATACACCCAATAATTCATCGACTATTCCACCCCTCTTCGATTTCTGAAGGTTCTGTCCTCTCGCGTCGCGCTTCTGACAAAAATAAGTGAGAAGCACTCGAGATCGTCTGGCCATATAAGGGGTAAAAGTCCCCCTTTTTTGTCAACTCTCATTTGTGGTAAAGAAAACTACCAATTTTTTCCCTCTACGAATTCTCTTTTAAAGACGAACTCTGATCACTTGTACGTCTTCCGTGGCACTTTTTAATACATTCACCTCCTGTGCTCATCCTGAAGGCACAGCACGCGTTAGAATTTTTTTTCCCGCAACACTGGGTGTCTTTTATTAAGACACACGCCAATTGGGTGAGGTGGTAGATGAGAATTTGGCTGGAGATTTATGGTATGGCACAGGCGGTTGTGATGAGTCGAATTTCCTTATGCCATAAGCCCATCAAATAACGCGCGCGATGAATCTTCCGGGTTAGGATTTTCCGCCATCCTTATGATGCAACAAGATGAAGAATTATTATGTTTTAGCCTAAATGACTGTAGCTGAATTTCCACGCTTACCCACATATGCTTCATCGGCGTGATTTTTTATTAACTCACCGATGAATATTCCCGGAGAATTGCTTCAGGTTCGCGACGTTTCAGGAGTTGGGGGAGTCCGCCTTGAACTTCATCGTTTCATCCAATTTTGCTGGTGGAAGTTTTTGCATCAATAGAGATAGTTTTTTCCTCATAATATTACCAGTATAAGAAATCACAAAATCAACTGCCTTCTTGTGACTAATAAAGCATAATAAACCATGCGAAGACCCAACAGGAGGGGAAATGATAAAATTTTCATTGAAAATCTTACATGAAATTCCACTTCAGGGGGCGAGATAGAGACTAATTTGGTTCGCCCACGAGAACCACCCACTCCATGGGGCGCTAATAGAGACATGTCTCATCTCATTACACACGTCCTAAGACTTGTCACTCTCCTGGGCGCGAAGCTGCAGCTCCTTGTAATTCACGAGGCACACATGAGTGACACGGAGTGCTCACCCATCATAGCGCAATCATGTGCGAATTCGCGCGCTCTTCGGCCCACCAGGCGGCTCCATTGACACGCTTTC